>JAUZST010010081.1:0-12603 GCA_034779995.1 Parotocinclus haroldoi | reverse complement strand
GGAAGAAACCTTGGGAGGACCAAGACTCAAAAAGGGACCCATCCTCCATGGGTGGCCTAGATGTTAATTAAGTAAATCCTTAAAAGTATATTCAAGTAATAGTAAAATTAATGAAATAGTAACATTTACTCAATGTAGTCAATATAATAATATAATAAAAATATAGTCGTATTTAAGTTAGTAATAAAATAAGTAACACAATAGATTTTAAAATCAGTCCTCAGTGGGAGGTCCTTGGAGGCACATCGTCTCTTATTGACTAAACGATGGAGGGAGTTACTGCACTCTGGTGGGGATAAGTAGAGTGATGCTGAGGTGGAGGAACATCTGAGTGTGCGGTGCTGGAACTGATACTGGAACATCACTTCGGAGAGAAAAGAGAAAATGTAGTTATTTGTGGGTTAGGAGCACAGAGATTATTATTATCAATCACTGAGGCCAGCATGAAGCTCTGCCAACTATAGCAGCATAGTTAAAGGGAGAGAACCAGAAGTTAACACAGCCAAGAGGCAAGAGCCAACCTGAGCCATGCATCATAGTCTAAAACAGTGTGGAGAGTGTCTGAATCTCTAACTAAAGTGGAAAGTTTATTTCATAGCTGTGCCAATAGCCAATGTGCACTATACGTGTTTGTCAAATTCGAACGAGAGTGAAATTATTTTTCGGTTTTGTGTGTATCTGTTTGTTTAGGTGGTATCATGGGCAACTATCGGGGAGGGATGCAGAGAAACTCCTCACAGAGAAGGGCAAGCCTGGCAGCTTTCTAGTGAGAGAGAGTCAGAGCAAACCTGGAGACTTTGTGCTGTCTGTACTCACTAATGAGGAAAAGCATGAGAATGTCGATCGCAAGACAAAGGTCACCCACGTCATGATACGATACCAGGTATAGAATCATAGCGTAGACATTTAAACAGTATAAAATAGTTGGGATTTTACAAAGCTTAGTCAATTTCTTTGTAAATATGTTGTTTGTGTTACAGGATGGGAAATATGACGTGGGTGGAGGGGAGAGGTTTGATACATTAACAGACCTGGTGGAGCACTATAAAAAGAACCCGATGGTGGAGAAGAGTGGAATTGTGGTGCACCTTAAACAGGTTCTTCATCATGTCTGAAGTTTTTCACTACATTTCCACAGTGCTATTTTGATCTGTTTGGCGTCATTATATTATATTATATTATTATGCCTGGTGTATATTTTTTCTTTACAAATCGAAGCCATTCAACGCCACACGGATAAATGCAGCCAGCATCGAGAACCGGGTGCAAGAACTAAACAAAGTGGCGGACAACTCAGAGAAGTCCAAGCAAGGTTTTTGGGAAGAATTTGAGGTATATAAAAAAAATCATGTTTTTCTGATTAACTGTAATAGAATACATTCCAGGCAGAATCAATTCATTTCATAGGCTTAACAGAGAGTATTTATACTCTGAATGGCCAATGCCCATCTAATAGAGTGTTGGACCTCCTTTGTCCTTCAGAACAGCAGCAGTTTGTCATGGCATAAATTCCATTATGTGTTATGTCATTCTGCTGGAATATTAACCCGCATGTGGACAGAATAGCTTTTCGCAGTTGATACAGATGGAGGCACTGACATACTTTGAACAGCCCATTGTACCTCATCACAGAGATGTTCTGTAGGATTATGATATGAAACTTGCTGTTACTTTCCTGCAAAAAATCCATGAATATACAAGCCCAGTGGCATGGTGCATTGTTCTGCTAAAAGTGTTTTAAGCCATAGCATAAACAGCTGTCATAAAGACATGAACTTGGTTAGCCACAATGCTCAGGAAAACAGGGTGTGCCAAGAAAACGTTCCCCATACCATTTACTCCACCTCCATCGGCCTGAACTGTTTACCCCAAACAGAAATTGTGCATCAAATGATGCTGCTTGCGTAATTTTGATTCTCCCTCCTGCATGGTGCAACTGAAATTTGTATTCATCTAAGTAGACCCTGTTGTTCCTCTGCTGAGTGATCCAATTTTGCCTCTCTTTTGCCCACCGGAATCTTGCCTTTCTGTTCCACTTAGACAGCAGTGGTGTCCAAAGTGACTGATCTATGCTACAGAGCAAAGATTTGGACATGTTAGTTAGGATGTTGTACTAAGTTCCATTTTACTTGACAGAGTGCTGCCTGTTCAACAGAATGATTTTTGATATTCTCCCCAATCACACCATTCTCAGTATACTTTCAACACCATTGCATGAGAAAACCCCACAAGGTTGGCAGTTTATGAAGTACTGTCCTTGTCGAATTTTCATAACTTGAAGCCCCAGTGGTGAAAGGAGACGTTTCTCTAATTACGTATACACAGTATACATGCACTGATCACTTTGTTAGGCACACCTCCATATGTCTGCGTTATTTGTCTATCTAACCAGTTCCACCTACCACACAGAAACATTTTGTAGTTTACAATTACAGATTGCAGTCCATTTGTTTCTCTACTTTGGTAGCCTGCTTTTCTCTAATGGTCAGGGCTATTAGACAATGTCTGTCCCCAAGGGGGCAATGACTGGATGTGTGTACAGTATTATAGTAATAAAAGCTATGCAACTTAAGTGTTATTTTGCTGTTCAAAAGTCCATTTTGTTCAAAGTGTCCTATGATTGCCATTATTTTCTTTAAGAGCTTTTCTTCTCTTTTGAATTTCCCCAGGTGCTCCAGCAGCAGGAGTGCAAACTTCTTTACCCCAGGAAAGAGGGCCAGAGACCAGAGAATAAGAGCAAAAACCGATACAAGAATATTCTACCCTGTGAGTAAACACAAGCGTTCACACACATCAACACCACCCTTTGGCTTGTGATATGGAATTAGTCGTTTATTATTGGGTTCAAAGCTAGATCAGACATAATATCCACCCTTTTTTCCTGTGTTATGTAGTTGACACGACCCGTGTGGCGATCAGGGATGCTGATCCGGATGTGGCTGGTTCTGACTACATTAATGCCAATTACATAAGAGTAAGTCTATTTTATAACTGGTCTTTGTGTTGTCGAGTAATACTAGTATTACTGTTATTAAATACTGATATTTAATACTTAAATATTTTTGTTCCGCCTTTCTTGCGATTTCATTTTGCTGATCATCTGACAGGCCTAATCAGTATTTGTTTATAAGGGAGTTATACATATCTGCTGCTGCGCGGTTTGACTGTTACCAACAATTTGCTCTCCTTCAGTGTATGCCTGAAGAGGGTCGTCATTTGGATCAAGGCAAAGTGTTCATTGCTACTCAGGGCTGCCTTCAGAACACAGTGCTGGACTTCTGGAAAATGGTCTACCAAGAAAACACACACGTTATTGTCATGACAACCAAGGAGATGGAGCGGGGCAGGGTGAGGTCTGGCCCTGGAGCCTTCTGTGCTTTAATTTTAGCTGCTGAATTTCAGAACACTGTCAGGCTTTGTTTTGATACTCACAGATCTAGAGTCTTTAGTCAGAGAGAAGGTTATTATTTTCCAGCTTCAACTGATGCCATCAAGCTAGTCGTTTTTAAGACTTCAACAAGACACTATACAGTAACTGTTGCGTGTGCTCCTGAATATGAAGCTGTTATACAGTGCCTATAGAATAACATACCCCTTTAAAAAGCCCTGCATGACCAGGTTTTTATGTATGAATTATGTATGGATAAGGTTGATAGTCTTCTTGCTGTATTTACATAGTTTGCCTTACAACATTCACATAACAAGGAAGGTAACATTGCTATTAAAAATGGAATTGGAAAAAGTTATCAACCTTCTTGCATTTACCTTTAGTCATTTAGTAGAAACCCTTATCCAGAGTGGATTACAATTTATGTAATTGTTTGAACCCTGGACTCTAGTACCTCCTGAGTTAATATTTTGTGAAGCCACCTTTAAGTTTTAATTGCAGCCACCAGTCTCATTGGATATGGCTCTACTATAGTGCAGCCACAATTTTAGGTCAGCACTCTGACTTAGCCACTCAAAATCATCCATAGTTGTACCCTTCAGCCACGGCATTTGTGTTTTTGTGGCATTTTTTTTACACTTGTTTTTGTATTGAAACTACCATCTTCAGCTGTCTAACCTGGGAACTAGGTGTACTTGACAGCATCCATACTCCCTTTACACACACTGGCACAAAATTGGGGGATCAATTCAATTTGTTGAACAATTTGTTGAACCCAAGTCAGAAAAAGTTGGGATGGAAAATGCAATGAAAAAAAATACAGTTTGGCAACAAATGTGTGAGAAAATTAGCATTTTTATGTTCCACAGAGAAATTCTCGAAGGGATTTATACATTTCAGTCCAACCTTTTTTCTAATTTGACCTCTTTTGCATTTAACTTGTTGATAAATGCAGAAAAGTACTTAACTGAATTTTACATTTTCACTTTTTTTTCTGATTTAGGGATGTATACCTCCTTGGGCATTTGACAGCTTGAATTCTTTGAGGCATGCGCTTCACTACTACTGAACAACAATATTTGATATGCTTTTATGGCTCCATAAATTATATGGTTCCAACTTACTTGAATAGCAGTTCAAATGTTATGTACCTTTTTTAAACATGGACCACACTGCTTGCTGGCCATCACTGAGTGGATGTGCCTTTCCTAAAGAACGCTCATTGCTCTGTGGCAATATTCATTATCATCCTGAAACATTTTGTCATCATCACTAATCTATTTTGTGTCAATGGATTAAGAACGTTGTCTAAAGTGTTAATGTTCACTTGTGCAACCCCAAGTAAATAAGATTTTTTTTCAGGCAGGCATGCTTATATGTTTCATTAGAGTGGCACCAGACAGAAGTTCTAGCATCATCTTCTTGGCAATTGCAAATCAGTCATGCATCATTCAAATGCAGTACTCTTTAAATTCTGCTCAGCTGATCCGTGATGGTGGCTGTGTTTATTTAGTTATTTCATTCCATTTCCATCCACAGAATAAATGTGTGCGGTACTGGCCCGACACAGGCACCATAAGGGATTTTGGGAATATAAGTGTGAAGAACTCGGCAGAGCATGCTGCTCAGGACTATATCCTCAGGGAGCTGGAGGTCACACGTACAGACCGGGTAAGACTTTCAACAGCAAATAATGTATTTTTTTTTTTTTTTCTTTTTTTTTGTTTTTTGGTGTCAGTTTTGATTGAATTCATGTCCGTCATGTTTAAACCTCAGCCATACTTGTCATAGTTGCTCCCATCTTTTTATGTGTGACCAAGAAAACGAACACAACTAATGCAAATGCACAGTAAAGCATAATAATAAACATATTGCATCGGCTGAATGAAATAGCTTATACACTCGTAAGTAATTATGCAAAAAAAAAAACATTTATCTGAAGTTTCTACAATTGTCTGTGACACCATTCAATAAATGATTATTTGGTTTTGCTGTAACTGTAGAAAGAGCCTCCTCGCTATATCTGGCACTATCAGTACCTAAGCTGGCCTGACCATGGTGTTCCCAATGAACCAGGAGGTGTTCTTAACTTCCTCGAGCAGGTCAACAGAACACAGAATGCCATTCCAAATACGGGACCTGTCATAGTTCACTGCAGGTAATGTACAGTGCAGCTCTAACACTGTGTACACTTGATCTTTTCATATGAACTGTGTCTGGATAAGAATTTAATCACATGGAATTACACTTCTTATTCAAATGCGTCTCCAGTTGACCAGATTTGCTTTACCGCATGTAATATAGCCTGTAACACTGGACCACTGTCTTTCTATATATTTACAGTTTTTATTTGCAATATAGGGTTTCTGCATCAAAAACCATGGCTTTAAATAAACCATTTAATTACCTTCAGCCAAGAGGAACTACCCAGTATTTGTAATTAGTGCTTAGAAATGACTGCTTTAAAAAACATTTAATAGAGTGGTAATGTGGACTTCAGCCATATGCAAAGTAAAGACTGCTTGGATTAGGTCCTATTACACTTTATTTTGGCCAGTGTTTTCTGTTGACAGTAGTATCAAATGGGTTTGGGTACTCGGATGAGTCTTGGATGCATTTTTTAACTTGTTTAATGCGTTTAATTTAACTGTCCATTTTATCAGTAGCACTTATGCACGCTGTAATTTTACATTTACATTGTTACATACTTTGTTAGTCCCCTACACTCCATTCTCTAATGATCAGTGACAGTGATGACTGCAGTGACAGTGATGTGGTGGGGGTGTGCTGGTTCGAGTGGATCAGAAACAGTAATGCCGCTTTAGCTTTTAAATACATTGGTGTCACTTCTGGATTTAAAATCTTCCCCCGGCCAGAAATGTCCAGCATGGCTAACTCGTACTGTCCAACAACAGTTGAGCTGCTGTCTCTGACTACATCTACAAGGTGGAGCAATATGGTAGATGTGTCTAATAGAGCGTACAGTGATTGAACTTCTGTTTAAAAACTCCAGCAGCACTGTTGTGTCTGATCCGATCAGCAAAACATGAGGTTAACACACCATCATCAGGTCAGTCTCACTACACCGCTGAGAATGATCCAACACGCAAATAGTACTTGTGATATGTGGTGGTCCTGTAGGGGTCCTGACCATTAGAGAACAGAGGAAGTGAGATTAACTAAGTATGTAGAGAAACAGCTAGATTACAATCTGTAGTTGTAGAACTACAAAGTGCTTCAGTGGAACTGATAAAAATGCACAGTGATCTAGTGGACAGTGAGTCTATGTGGCTACAGGCAACAGGTTCAAATCTGATGTAAAGGCATCTTGGGTGCATTTCTTATTTAATTTGTATGTGGCTTAACCATTTTCAGGCACTATCCTGATACTCATGATGACCCAAGGTATACAGGATCTCAGAAATGTTAAATCTGTACACCAATAGGTGTACCTGCATACAGTATTGTCTTTAATTTTGGCACTCCTGCTACATTCTCCTCACTGGCTCCCTTTCATCAGATTATTGGGCTTTAGAGATGCCTCTCGAGATCTTTATCATCAATTGGAGAAGTTGGGTGCTGGTTTACTAAGGTTTATGTGCAGTATACATTTTATTACATGCTTTTCCTAATAGTCTTTGTTTGATTTGTCTCTTACTACAGTGCAGGGATTGGACGAACTGGAACAATCATTGTGATTGACATCCTTATCGATGTCATAAATAGACAAGGTATGCATTTTCGTCACAGTCCATTATAGTGCACAGACACACTCACTCACTCATACAGGGACGCATATCTGTGAAATGTGGGCAGAAACTGACGCACCTGGAGGAAATCAATGCAATACATTTGTACTCCAAGGCAGCAGTACTCGAACTTGGGTCTCTGGAGCTGTCAGACAACCTCATCACATCATTTGTTCAAAATATTACGTTTTCAAATCTTTCCTAGGAATGTGGGGGAAAAAAAATCAAATGATGACCTGCCTAAGATAAGCATTAATGCTTAAATGTGTTCAACTTGCTGTCCATCTGTAGGTTTGGACTGTGATATTGACATCCCAAAGACCATTCAGAGAGTACGTCAACAGCGGTCTGGCATGGTCCAGACTGAAGCCCAGTACAAGTTTATCTACATGGCTGTGCAGCAGTATATTGACACAGCACAGAAGAGACTGGAGGAGGAACAGGTATGCACATGTGGAGATTTCAATTACTGTAGATATATTTTAGATAAGATATATTGCAGATACATACAATATACAGTGGTACCTCGGATGTCGAGCTCCTCTGAACTTTTCACATTCGTTTCTTGATGCATTTTGACGAGAAAAATCGTTGTTGGCACTACTTGCTCAAATGTGTATGAGTAAAGCCACGCAACTCGTTCCAGGCACAATCCAGTACACAGTGAATCAGTCTCATAGTAGCTCTCGCTCATTGTAAATCTCCAATTCGTTCATCATGGTTTCCTTTATTTTGACATTTACAGTACTATATTTTTTAGTACAAATAAGTGCCTGTGGGTCCTAGAAAGGTTACTTATAACTGCCAGCCGAAAGGAAAACTGGAACCGAGTCCTCCATCCCACTCTACTAGGCTGCAGTTAGCCTTGCCTCCATGTTAGCACCCTGTTCACCAATTGTGTAATTGTTTTGCTTTTACTTTTACTTTCAATCCATTACTCACTGAATTACAGGAGATTTTCAACACTTTATTAGAAAATATGCTTTGTCTTATTGATTCTATTCAACTCTAGGTTAATGTTTTGTACAATAAATATAACATTATTAAACTCCTCGGTTTATGATGCATTTAACTTGATTATGGATTTGGATTTGGATTTACGTACTTTATATGCTTATACTGGGAGAATTTAATAGGGATTTGCATTTTCATTATTTAATTTCCATTACAGTGTTCCCCCGCCGCTTCGCGGTTCACCTTTCGCAGACTCGGTGAACCGTGGGTTTTCAAAAAATATTCGTGTAAAAAATATATCGCGGCTTTTTGCGGAACTCAGTCTGCACATGCGTAGTACGTGTGGTATAGTTAACGTATACATATATGTATTTGATTAACTTTTACAAAATGTATAAGATTATATTAAAAATATGAATTCTAACAGTAAAGGAATGTTATAAATGAACAAATATTACGATTTACAGTAAATAGCGTATTTACTTAGGGGATCAATACGCACCAAAAACGAGAAGTAAGACTAGCGCATCGCCCGCCTGAGTCGCTACTTGCCGACATGACATGACAAGATTCTGTCTGCGCTGTTGTGTTCGCTGTTTGTGAAAGTTCCATTATAAACTAAATTCATGCCCCCCAAACGTTCTGCTAGTTCTACGGCTAAAATAGTGTATAAAT
The DNA here is from genome assembly GCA_034779995.1 of Parotocinclus haroldoi. Classification (NCBI taxonomy): domain Eukaryota; kingdom Metazoa; phylum Chordata; class Actinopteri; order Siluriformes; family Loricariidae; genus Parotocinclus; species Parotocinclus haroldoi. Next base: position 3,837 of record JAUZST010010081.1, on the reverse strand, counting down.
ACTTAAATAAATATAGCGTTCCTACTTTGCGGGTTTTTGTTTATCGGGGGTGGTCCTGGAACATAACCCCCGCGATTAACGAGGGAACAAAAATGTACCCGGTACTCATCGTTTTCGGTATTCAACAAGCCTACTGGAAGGAATTAACAGAGGTACCACTGTATAACGTTTTTCAAGGGCTCACTTCATAAATGCTCCTACTCTGCCTGTGTAATGCAATTCATTGCCATCTGTTGCTATAAGGTTAAACTGTAAAGAGATAGGATCTGTTGTTCAGTTTCTGCTCTTGGTTGTCTTCCTGCTGATGGCTGTTGATTACCTTTTGCAGCGAAATAAGACAAAGGAAAGAGAGTACTCCAATATCAGGTACGCTCAGATGCCAAACGCTAAAGCCAAACAAAACATGAGCACCTCTCGCTCGCCACCTGTGTGAGTATTTCTCACCTCTCCCTCCTCTCTCATGCACACAACCCACACAAGTGACTTATTGTGTAACGTATTCATGACGGTTCTACTCTCACACTTTAGTTCCAATACGGAATTTCTTGATGTAAGCACATTTTGGGCACAATATATCTGATTAATTTTCCAGTTTGTGGAAACTGAGCTGATGTTTTAGCTCGTGTAGAAATTACACCCACACTAACCCAGCATGCTTTTTTTTTTTTTGCTTTTTATGTAGGCTGTGAATTCAGTTGATGTCATATTATGTGCCTCTGTTATGAAACAGATTTGTTAGGAAGCATCAGTTTCTCTTGAAATTTGTAAACTGTAGCCTGAGACTCCATCTCTGTTAGTTTATTGGCGAGTTCTGTTTGGACAGCAACCCAAACTGGCTTAAACTAACATCCTGGTCTGTACCACCAGGATGAACGAAGAACCGTCCAGTGTGTACGAGAACGTAAACATCAAGAACCCAAAGAGTTCGACCTGCGCAAACTCCAGGAGATGAGGGCTTCCATTTCGCACTGTCTCTGTGTGAGTATGCTTTCTCCGCTTGTACAAACACACAGTTGCAGTTAGCAACGCAAACACACAGGTGCTCAAGCAGATGGTGTAAGAGTAAAGCTGAACTAATGTTTTGTCAGATAAAGAAATAAAAGATTACTTGAGGTTGTGAAATGAGCCTGTCATCCCTCATTGTGTGATAAGAAGTATTCGTATTAGCTTGTCAGCTTAAGAAGACATAACACTGCAGGATTGTGACCTCGAACATTACGCATAGCTGAGTTCTATTATTGTCATATAGCAAGGCAAGTATTGCTACTAAAACAGTTAGTGTATCAATTTTTAGGTTCATGTAAGAAAAGTGTATGATAGAGATGCAAAGCCCCACTCAGTCTTCAGGAAGCAGACATACAGTTGGATCAATCAGAAGGTCAGACTGTTATGCGTCCATTATGCAATGTATATTGTCTGTACGGACAATATCCCATACACTGTTTGGAGTATGGAGACGCACCTCTTAATCATTAAATTCGGTTTTATTTAGACCTATTGCCACAGGTGTATAAAATCTAGCACCAGGCCTCACTGAAAGAGCTCACTGAATTTGAGTAGGGTACTGTAATAGGATGCCACTGTTGCAACAGGTCACAGGTCCACAATCATCTGTGAGTGGTATCAATGAATAGTGGAAGCATTTAAGAACCACAGCAACTCAAAGTGACAGACCACATAGAGTTATGAAACAGGATCACTGAGTACTGATGTGCTTAGTACATAAAAGCAGTTTGGGCAGCGTGTCGCTCCATAGCAAAGACAGGAATTAAAGCACTCACCATGAGATCTTCATACTTTGAACCTGGCAATCATTGCTTCCTTAACAGAACCTGGTTTCATCACAAAAGACGATACAGTACCAGCTGTAGCAGTCCAGGTTTCTCATTCAGGCAACGGTGGCTGGAAGAACATGCAATGGGAACCGTGCAACAAATTCTGCTAGGCGCCTAGAAATGGTCCCGGCAGAGACAGGGGTGTGTAGTGAGGGTACCAAATGTGTCTGAAGTGATGCACCCCTTCTCCGGGAATAACGTCTTGGTGTGTCATAGAGACATGACTAGCAGTCAGCAATCTCTCACCAAGATTTTTTATCTACAAAACATGTTAGAGCCATTTTATGGGGCAGCAAGGAAAGCACTTTTATGTCCTCTTGTGGCAAGACGCAGTGTCTAATCAAACTGCACTTGTAATCATTTACGTCTGCTGACGTTGTTTTTTTTTTCAATTAATGATTGTATTTAGAATAATAGTTTAAAAACTAATTGTAAGAACATTGATATAAACAGGCTCAGACACAGATTAGATGTGTGCTTGTGACAACTGGGCTGACTGGAAGGTACTAAGGTTCGCTGTATTAATTGGTGGAACCGAATGATTAAAGTCGTCGATGCGTCATGACAAGATGCATGTGTACCGCGGGAACATACGTTTTCACGTGTTCTCTTTATAACGCAATCATTTGCAGGTTCATTTTTTCGAACACCAAAGGGCTCAATCATACATCATACATGCTTATACATATATCTTCTGTTCCATAATTTGAAACTCGTTAAGGTAAAGCTGAATTTGAGATTGAGAATGTTTAAAGGTTCAGTGCGCTTGTTTGATGAACTTGATTTTCAGTTTGAAATAGCACTTAGTTATTTCAATTTGGTGAAACTGTTGCAATAGCACTTTTTTTGCTGTAGCAGTATTTAAAACATGATCTAATTTATTTCAGTTGCAGAACATTTTATTTACTATTTTAAACCCCTGAAGTTTTTTTGGTTACGCATTTAAGAATGTTTACACTCCAAAAACAATGTGTTGTAAGTCAATCAAATTCTGAACTAGGTATTGTGAATTGAATTGTAATTTTATACCCATAGTAATGGTACATAAATATATATTTTCATGTTGTCTTACACAGTGGCACCTCGGTTCTCGTCGTTAATTCATTCCACACGGAATCAATTACCAAAAACCTGTATTTTACAGATGTTTCCTGATTGAAAATGAGGATATGTTCTGAGAGATTAATCATCATGAACTGATTAGTTTAATATAGTCTTTACTCTTATCATAGCGGAGCCTATATACAGTCGAATCCGGTTAATTGGACCACCGGTTAATAGGACTAGCCACTTATTCTGACCAAATCCTAGAGTACCGAAACAAATCTTGTTATATACGTGTAATTTTATTCGCTTATTTGGACCAAAATTCCGCTTAAACGGACCAAAAAACGTGAGAAGTGAATAAGAAAAAGAAGCCACAAGTCGCCACCTAGCAGATGCAAAACGGATCTGCGAGATATGGGAGGATTTTTGGGATCCCCGGGAGAATTTGTGCTTTTATCAAAGGTCAGGAAATCCGAAAAGTTGTGTTGACAAGAGTATAACCAGCGGGAGGTGAACACCCCAACAACTTTCTCGATTTTGTGGTCGTTATTTGGTTCAAGTGCAGTCTGTCAAAAAGAACGCGTCAGACTGGATAAGTTCATCAAACGTTGACTGGAATTTTGTAAGAAGTTTTTTTTTACAGTATTATGCTTCGCATGCTAAGTATCTACAATAATGGCCAAAAGATTTGAGAATGACACAAATATTATATTTTCACATGATCTGCTGCCCTCTGGTTTTTATGTGTGTTTGTCAGATAATTGCAATCATATTATGAGTAACAAAAGCTTTTATTGACAGTTAGAATGAGTTAATGGAGCAAGTCAATATTTGCAGTGTTGACCCTTCTTCTTCAGGACCTCTGCAATTCTCCCTGACATGCTCTCAATCAACTTCTGGACCAAATCCTGACTGATAGCAGTCCATTCTTGCACAATCAATGCTTGCATTTTGT
>JAUZST010010080.1:0-12603 GCA_034779995.1 Parotocinclus haroldoi | reverse complement strand
GTCTTGTAACATAGGGCATGTTCGATTAATCGTACCAGCCGCTTATTAGGACCAAAACCATCCCGTCCCGATGTGGTAACATTAACCGGAATCGACTGTATATGCAAAAAGATCAATTTAGCCCCTTATAATCAAAACACGTCATTCATTTCAGGACTGTCAGCTGGAGGGATATCTGTGTTATTTGTGTGTCATCTAATGCGTAATTTGGGGGGCACGGTGGTTCGGGGGTCCTGCGTTCGTTCAGGAGGAGCGGTGGAGTTCATTTTGCGTGGAGTTTGCATGCTCTTCCCATATCTACTTGGGTACTCTTGGTACTCTAGTTTCTTCCCAAAGTCCAAATATATCCATGTTAGGTTCTTCGAAAAGTCTCTAAAGTCTCTAAAGTTCCCCTAGTGTGTGAGTGTGTGGATTACACTGGATTGGTACCATGTCTAGGGTTGTTCCTGCCTTGTGCCGTATCAGCTCACCCAAACCCTGTCCAGGATTAAGCAGATAAGAAAGTAAATGAAGGATGAATAGTTTACACAGTTGCTGCAATTACTGTACTAAGAAGCAGATTCTAAGAAAGGACGTAAATGTCACGAGCACAAAAACAGTGTCTGCACGAAATGCAGTTCTTTAAACACTTTACACGCCCAATTCATGTACCAGTTCAGCTCGGCCAGCACGCAGACAGAATCCCGTTGTTACGCTGTACAATAAAGTGAAAGGAACACTCCTGGTCTGGGCGACATGTCAACGTTTCCAGCCCTTTCCAGAATGCGCGTTGTAACCCCCGGGGGCTTCTGCTGAGGTGGAACTGCCATTGAGCCAGACCCTTTCCGTGTTACGTTGTTACTGTGCCCTGGATGAGAAAGGAACGCAATGTCCATTACTCCATGTGAATAAACATATGAATCTCGTGCTGACTGGAAGCAAGCATTTGAAAGTGCATGGGGCATTGTGGGAAACTTTGAGTGGAGCGCCCTTTGGTTCCTCTTAACAATTCAAGATGAAATTGTTTTTTTAAGATGAACAGGGCACTGCAACCTTTTACTCTGACATGTGCCCTGGTAAATTGGGTCTGATGATGCTCCGAACTCACGGCTGGCCATATAACTCTCGCATTATGCGAGCCCATTTTATTTTACCAGCTTATATAGGGCTTGAGTAAGTCGAAACATCGATAAGTTAAATGATCATACTTTATTGTACGCTGTTTAAACGACATCCTAGCTGATTGAGTTCCAGTCTACGCTTGTCACTTTTAGCAGGCCCACCTATTTGAACCGCATAGATGATGACCTGTGTGCCAGAAGACATACCACATGTCAGGACTGGGCTGGGCACGTTTCAGCCCAGTTTATTGCGTATTGACATAAAGTTGGTGGACGGTGAGTCTGGTCCATGTTTGAGCAGTTGTATCTGAGGCATTTTGAAGCAACAAAACAGTAGCTCATGCCATAACTGGCCCTAATGTTAATAACTGGATTCGCCTGCTGTCAACATTGATCTGTGGAGCTAACATACAGCAGACATTATCGTGTTTGAACAAAAGCCTGTTGGCGATCAAGCACACTTTAGCAGTCCCTCCCCTCCATCGCTGCTTCCCGTGTGATCTGTGCACTGGTTCTGATTGTGTATTTGTATTTGTGTTGCGTGCTGAATGGCCCTTCGTTCTCCGCGGAACAAAAGCTCTTTTGTTGTGGCCTGAATGGTTTCGGCGGAAAATGAAAACGATACATAAAGACAAAACGTGTTGCTTTGCCTGTCACTTTATCACACTTTATGGAGTAGTTCCATGTGTCTAATGTGTGTGTGTGTGTGTGTGTGGTTTCTACGGAGTGTAAACACTTTGATCTCGATCATTAAATTCCCATTACAGCCTCGTGTGTATGCTGAGTGCATAAAATGGGTATTTTAGTGGGAAAGCCATGTGTTAGATCTTGCAAGAGGCCAAAGTTTAAATATGGATTTAACTAGTGGATGTTAAAGTTGGTTTTGTCTCATTTCTAGGTTCTGATTACGATCTATTGGCTGGGACGAGCAGCTAACAGCAGTGCTACGTATAACGGGCCCACTCTGGACCTGCGCGAGTTCGAGGGTCTGCTGTCACAGATGCGAAAGGTAATTAGCAATATGTTTCGAGAACATAAAATCATTCGAATGCAATCTCAGTGTTTCCGGATACGTTTATGAAGTGATAAGATTTGTGATTGGACCGGGTCGGTGAAAGTCTCCCTCTTTATCTGGAAAACAGCCTTATTTTTATATCGTCAGCACTGCTCAACACCAGTTCGTTTATTTTACGGACCCGGAGTGTCTTTTGTACTGAGAATAGACTTGCGTGCGATTGTACGTCGAGGGGTAACAGAAGCTCCATAAGAACAAGCTGAATTGAATCTGTAAATGTAATGATAATATATGTAAGTAAATACAATATGTGGGTGAAAGGATACGTTCATTGAAAGCTGTACAATAGAAAGGAGGCTCTAGTTACCCTGTTAATCCGCCTATAACCTGGATACAGAATGAGATATGGTTGGGCATGGAGGTGCACAGGTTTCGTACGGCATCCTGTGGCACATCCTGTCGCAGCTGGGCCTGTAGATCCTGCACACTTGTAGGATTCCCAAGATGGCATCCCGGCTGGTCCGGTCCAATCAAGTCTAAATGCTTGATTGGTGATAAATCTGGCAACGAAGAGTTCCAGTCTGGCAGAGACGTTCCTGGAACACCCTCGCTGTATGTGGGCGAGCATTATCCTGCTTAAAACTGCCCGTTGTAGGCCCTGCTTTGGGAGGCGACTCATGTGGCTGCAGGATGCACTAGCAGTTCGTGCCTCTCGTATCACTAAGGCACCACTGGCCACTGCCATTTTCCACCTTAGCCATGAAGCTGATCGTGTATCTTTTTAACACTTCTACTTTCTCCATTCAGATTGGATTGAAACAGTTGAGAGGGAAAAATATCTCCCTTCAGTGCTTTTTTCCTCTAAAGATGGAGCTAAATCGTATAGTATGTGACCAGAGCTGGGTCAGTCTGGGTTTCCTCATCTATCATTTTTATGGATGTATGGATTCTGTCATGAACACACACAGCACAGCACACACACAGCAGCCACTGAGGTCATGATGTCATGATGTCGATTGTTCTCTGGTGTGTCATGTGTGGCTGTCTTTCCGAAGCGGTTCTCCAGCTGCCCGAGTCGTCACCGCCGTTCTCGCTCGCTGCGCCGTGTTAATGAATGCACAGCGTTTTGGTGACGCAGCACAATCTGGGTGAAATCCGCTGACTCATCGCTGTGTGCCCACCCCGAGCCTGCTGTGTCAGACCAAAAACACTGCGAGCACACCCCTTAGAGCTCATTCACACAGCTCAGACAGTGTGAGGTGAGGTTTTCTCCATTGCATGTGTGTTTCTGCAGGGCAGATCTGCAACCGGAGAGCCTTTGTTTCCTGAGACCTCCAGTATGAGGGACGCAGAGAGCATATAGTGTAATATGTAAAATTTGGGGAAATATTCATTTCCATAAGGGATTAATCCAGATTAGACGTGCATCGAGCTTGGGCCTAGATGCCAGCACAGGGTGCAAGGCGAGAACCAAGCCTAGACAGGCTGGCTTCAGTCTGACGAAGGGCAAGCACACTTGCTCGCTCACACTGGGACACTTTAGAGGCACCTCTTTGGAATGCGAGAGGGAACTGGAGCGTTTGGAACTCCCGTTAATGGAGTTGTATTGTACAGGAGCTCCGTGATTCATGCTGTGGATGTATTCAAATCCGTCCTAAGTAAAATGTATCCTGAACCGATGAGTTGAGCATCATAGCAGAGCCTCTTACACATTACTACTTACAAAATCAAGCTTATTTATAATAAAGTGTTGAAGAATCCTATGTAACTTAGTGAGCAAGGGACTGAAAATGAAACGTAAAAGCAAAACACTTACTCTGCTGGTGAACTCAGGGCTCACCTGATTCGGTACTCGTACTGTAGAAGTATTCGCTTAAAAAAAAAAAATTTTAACGTGAAAGAGATCTCCAATGATTAAGGGCTATTGTGAATCTAAATCACTACATTTCTGTGTGCTGAATCATAAATCATGAATGGTGACCAGCCAAAGAAATATTATTTACAGTACATTTATTCATAGTTGTTTATCACCACGTGTTTTTATGCCACGTCTTTCTTTTCATTTTCATTGGCTCGTTTATTTAGTCAGGATCAGCAGGTCAGAACCTGAAAGCGTACTGTGAGCAGAGAGCGAAGGCAGGATAAAGGAAAGCAAACTGATTTCAAACAGCGTGAAGTGCTCTCAGCCCTGACCAGGATCCGTTCAGAGTCATGTGATTCACCTGCAAAATGAAACCGCATGAAATAAACAGGAAAAGGTGGAAAGCTTGCGGTTGTGTGTGTTCATGGTAGGATTTGGCTGACTGGGACAGCCCGAAGCGTAGCATCAGGGACAGTGGCTACATCGACTGCTGGGAGAGCGAGCGCAGTGAATCTCTGTCACCGCCTAGGCACGCTCGAGAAGACTCCTTCGACAGCCTGGACTCCATCGGGTCCCGCTCACGCCACACGCCCTCTCCGGATGGCCTGTTCGCCCGCGGCTCTAGTGATGGTGAGCCCACACCTCTCTCTCTCTCTCTCTCTCACACACACACACACACACACAGACACAACCACGCCTTGCTATCTTTTGGGGACCACCCCTTGACATAATGATTACTAATCAACTAATCAACCATAACCACAGTAACCTAAAATAAATCTTTCGACTTTTCAAAAGAAAGTTGCAGTTTCTGTTAAAAAATAGAGTTTACCTCATAGGGCCTTCAGAATGTAATAAGGCCAGGTCTTTCTATCTGTGTGGGCACACACACACACACACACACACACACACACACACACACACACACACACAAAAACAGAAAACGCTAATGGTTCTGAATGCATTTCTATAGCGAGGCATGCTTTTTCCCAACACCATTTGAATACTAAGAATAGCTGGATAAACCTCATGTTTATGGAATGTGCTTAAGATACTGATAAGCACAAATCAATGAGAATATGGGAGCATACTCATATATACTGGGACATAGCCTAGAACAAACGGAACAAAAATGGAGGCATGATTAATCTACTGCTGTCAGAATAAAAATGCTTCAAGGCTTTTTAGGAATAGCAAAACTAACCTTTCCTATTGACACACACTGTTGAACTACTCAATCTCTCAGTGCAGAACAGAACTCTCCCCCAAAAAACTCCTCTTCATATATTTAATATATGTATGCATGTCCTTGTTTCTGCATGTTTGTATTCTGTCACATACTAAACCTGATAAAAAAAACTTTCAGCACCACACTCAGAGGATGTATATGACACCAAACAGTTTTTAAAAGCTAAACATTCTGATTTCATGACGCATGTTTCAAACAAACAATTTAATTATTTGTATTAACTGGTATACACTGAATTTTTCGTGAGGCAAAACTTGTTGGAAAAGTAATTAGTCTTTCTAAAACATAAATTGGCTAAAAATTGGATAAAAAAAAAAAAAACTCTTTAATAAAGAAAATCCAACAAGATGTGTGACAAAAACGTGACTCAGTCAGCTGTGTCAGTATTTGGGTTGTAACAATATTTGGTGCCAGTATAAGCAAAATCGGACATTTATAAAGAGAAACTATACAGGCAGCCCAAGTATGATGTAAAAGCATGAGGATCAAACCGTAAAGCATTATTACATGCTATACCATAAACAGAAAATTCAAAAGGGAAATGTGTCGGTGTTTAGGACAAAAATCTAACAATTTGCTTGAAAGAAATGCATTGAAGGAAAACCAAATAGGTTGAAGAAAACAGGTTTACAGTGAGAGAAGCAATGGAGCTGTGCGTCAGGTGAAGAACCAGGGGCGATGGTGTTCATTACCTCAACAGTCATTTTTTTCTTGTCACACACACTTGTTAACGCTTTTACTTGGGAAGGCATATCAGCTCAATGACATGGGCAGTAAACAGCCAGGATCTCAATGAGATTTAACATTTATGATGAAAATAAAACACCTGGTCCATAACAGAGCTGATGGAATCCATGCCTCAAATGATCCATTCCATGCCTCAAATGATCCAGTCCATTATACAGGTATATGCCCAAGGAGGAACAAAAACAAGACTTTTTTCTACTTGATCTGGAAAATTATGTTCTATTATTTAGAACCTTCGAATGTACTGAAATTATTAATCAAAACACTTGTTTCTTTGTTGCTTCAGGAAGTCAGAACATTCAGCTATTTAACAATAACTATTTCATGTGAAGTCTGTGACTTGTTTATTTGCCACTAAGTAAAAAGGCTGGGATAACATCATCCAAGTGTGGTGATTCCAGAATGTTTGCCTGCGAGATTTTGAAAGCTGAGTAATATCCACTGGCATATGGCATTCTGCTGGTAAAGGATGCAACCTGTGGGCTAACTGAGTCTGTGCTGACTCTCATGGCCCTGATTTCTACCCAGCTGGTTGCTGGACTGGCCAAATTATATGTCGTTCACTACTTTCTTACTTTTTAAAAAGTCTGCCATTCTTTATCTTTTAACCCCCGGGTTGTTTTAGGTCCCATTAGAAAGAGAAGAGAAGAGAAAAAAAAATGTTCCCTCTACAGGTAGAACCAGGGGACATAAATCTAACATGCACATACCCACATACACTGATGCATAAAGATCCACATACTGTTAATTAAATAGTTATTACAGTGCAACTACACACTTTTGAAAAGAACCCTGAACAACAGAACACTGAACATTATATCTGGAGAAGGAAAGACACTGTGTTCCAGTGTAAGAAATATATGCCATCTGTGAAACATGGTGTTGGTAGTGTTATGGTTCGGGCTAGTCCTGCTGCATCAAGAACAACTTGCCATAATTAATGGAACAATGAATTCTCAATTATACCAACACACTCTAAAGGAGAATGCCAGGACATGTGTATGTAAACTGAATCTCAAGAGAAAGAGGGTCAAGCATTAAGACAACAGCCCTAAGCACACAAGTAATTCTACCAAAGATTAACGGAAGCATGAAATCTGATGTTTTCGGTAAGAAATATAGAAAATTTGGCAATTACAATGTTTTAGTGTACAAAGAAAAATGTGTTCAAACTAGATTAGCGATTAATATTTAGCAAGCACATTTGGTTTTAAACCTTCTGGCCGCATGCAGAAGTGTATGTTTCCCTGCAACATTGTAGAGCTAAAAAGGCGTATTCTAGAAAGTCACATTCCATTGTACTCAGATTAAATTAGTATTTGTGCAAGTTCCTGAAAAAGCGGTAAAGCCAGAAGTCAATGACCTTTAGCACAGAGAGCGTACCATTCTGTAATACTGTGTAAAAATATGTCAGAGTATGACAGGATTTTGAACTGATAAGCTGTATTTTTTAATATCAGCTCTTTTGTCACATATTACATTGATGAAACAAAACGACCAATTAGATTTTTTTTATTATAGTAAAAATAATTATGGTAAATATACGGATTGACTCTCGTTTAAAATGTGTTAACATCAGATATGTGATGTAACATATTCTTTGATATTCACTTTGACCTGTCTTCAGTGTACCATGTTAACACAGTGGACAGTCTTTACCTGTAATGGCATGTTGGGAAAAGGCCTCCACGTAGGTCAAGTAGTTGTGAGGACAGTGTTTTTTCAACCACCTACATACATCCTGTTGGGTCCACAGAACCACCGGCCTGGAGAGACTTGGCAAAGTGGGACTAGTGTGGTAAACAGAGTACGAGTCTCCAGTGTGAAGCTGAAAGAACAAGAGAATGAGATTTCACTGAAATTATAGGTTTCGGAGAACGATCACTTCAGTTCCAAGTGCAACGTATGCATGTAATGCATCACGAGGTAAGACTTGTTAGGAATGCATTTTATTGCTACAATAACTAGTGCCAAACTCACTGCATCCCTCATGCTTAAGTGAGCAATGCCCTGTGACGGTGAGAACATTCACACTGCTGCTGAAATTTCAGAGATGTTTTTTTCCCTTTTAGTAGCAGCGTTCCACTCTCTGCACTGACTATAATTAAGATGGATTATTTACTTTCAGACAGCTGCTCTCTTAACCAGCGGTGCCATAAACAACCTCATTAAACTAAGGGCAACCAAAATGTATTTAGCATCCTCTAGCACTGTGCCAACACAAATGTGAAACCAGGTGTCAAATTGTTTCGATATTTAAATTACACTCGTACCCAAGGTATGACAGCAGTCTGGAGCAAAATAATCTCAGAATCAGAGTGAAATAATTACGGATATAAAAATGATCACTAAATATGAGAATTTTCAAATCCCTATTTAGTCGAACACTAGGGCTGTAACACGGGCTTTTATCAAAAAGCATTTTAAGAGAATTTCAAAACTCAGACATATGTTGTACATATGTTTTATTATTATTATTATTATTATTTATACTTTATTTAAAACCAAATACAGTTAATGCTGATTTTTTATTCTGCTGTGCTATTTATAGCCACCCATTTCATCGTCATTAATCACTGCAGTACGTTTTCTTCTATTTGTTTGGCTAACCTGACCCATTAACTGCCACCTGTGTCTGTTTTTTATTCTTCCCCACTCACATTCATCTCCAATTTCCATTCTCCTTCACAGTTTTTGCACTCCCCCCACCCCCTTCAATCCCCCTGCCCCCACCCACCCCCTCTCTTCCTGACAACCTATTTTAACAGCAGTGTTTGCTCCTGAGTGGCCCTGGGGAGATGTTTCGTTTGCAACTCCAAAAATACACAACACACACAGACACACAATCAGAGAGGTTGGTACACCCTGTGAGACCAGGCTGCAAACACATGTCCTTCTCCTTGCTATTCATCCTCCTTGAATTCTATGGTTGGAACCGCAGGGGACTGTCAGAAAGCAACTGTGCACCCAAATAGCACCAGAACCAATGATCAAAAATCAAATCATTAAGAATATGGGGCTTATTAGCCCGTAAAAATCCATCTGCAGTGCAAATGTCATTTATTGTGGCTCTTTTTACTTGAGTATGCCATGTGTCTGTTACTGATAACTAGGCGCCAATATGACAATTGAGTGTGTCACACTGGTTGTACTTTATTTTTATATACAGACAGTTCTGCTAGGATAGAAGGCAGAAAAAAGTGTGGAAGCTAACATTCATTTCTCTCAATCTGTTATGTTGAGCCAGATAGGTTACATTAAAAATTGTGTCCCCCTAACAGTGGTGTGGTCTTCTATAAAATATGCTGTTCACAAAAATTAGGGGATATTTCAAAAGGATTTTTTTGTGAACAGTGTAGTTTTAACTCAAGTGATTGCCAATTTAATCAGTGCATCAAATTATTTTAAGGTTATGGTATCCTCCCAGTACACACACACACACACACACACACACACACACACGCGCGTGTCAATGCAGGTAGGAGTAAGCAATTAACCTGACGTGCACTTTAGAGAGATCTATTAACCTAACACATATGTCTGTAGTGTGGGAGGAAACCGGAGTACCCAGAGTAAACCCACGCAGACACAGGGAAGACATGCAAGGACCAGGCCTCTGCAACCTGGGATTAAACACCGGACCTTCTAGCCACAAAAACATGTATTTCAACATGTTGCTGTATCGACATTTTAGTGCAGCACTAGTGGAAGCGTGTTTTGTGGAGTGACATTTACATGAATGCCAGGAGAATGTTACCTGCGTGACTGCATTGTGCCTACTGTCAAATTTGCTGAATGCTATGGGTTTGGGTTTTTTTTTCTGGCTTGCCCCAGGCTCCTCAGTTCTGGTGGAGGGAAATCTTAAAACTTCAGCATAACAAGACATTCTGGACAATCGCTTGCTTTCCAGCTGAGGATGGGATGCTGATATGCATTTTTTTTTCTTTAAATAAATCCATGGTGGGCGGCACGGTGGCTCGGTGGGTAGCACCGCTGCCTCACAGCAAGAAGGTCCTGGGTTCAATCCCAGGGTGGAACGGCTTGGGTCCTCCCTGTGTCTGTGTGGGTTTACTCCAGGTACTCCGGTTTCCTCCCACACGCCAGACAGACGTGTTAGGTTAAAAAGTGGCTCTAAAGTGCCTCTTAATGTGTGACTGTGTGCGTGTGCTGTATGATGGATTGCCCCTTCTAAAGATGTACCTGCCCTTGCGCCCAGAGTTCCCGGCTGGCCCCGACCCCGTATGCATTAAGCGGAACATGATGGATGGATAAAACCATAGCTGGGGGCGTTTGGTGTATAAGAACTGGACTGGCCCACACGGAGCACTGACCTCGACCCCATCGAGCTCCTTCGGGATGAACTAGGAACGGGGATTGTTAACTAACATCCGACATCAGAGTCTGACATCACAAATGCGCTTCCAGATGAACGGGTTAAATTTCCCACAGGTCTGTGCGAATGTCATAAAAGCTCCTGGACATATAACCTGTAGGTGTCCAAATACTTTTGTCCATCTAATCTATGTCAGAACTCCACACCACCTACATGCATAGAACACACTTCTCAGTCTGTCGACTCTGTTGATGTCTAAAAAGGTTTTTTGTCTTTGTAAGCACATTTCAGTAACCGGCAGAGCTTCCTGATACACATCACAATATCCTTCACAAAGCGGCCTGATATGTTGATTTTGAGCAGCAGCATGAATACATTCCTGATGTTTCTTTGTGAGGCTCTCGCACGACTTGATGGATCTTCATATCATTTGAGACATCGCGTGAAGGAGCTCGTACTGAGTCACCGATCATTACAGCAGATAAAATATGGATTCCGAGTAAAGGAACAAGAACGAGCCACTGCATAAGAGCATCCCGAAACTCATATATATTCATATATTCATATCTTCACATCAATATCAACGCATGATTTTTCACCGCTGGGTCACGATCCCTGATATCATCATCTTTGCTTTTCAAGCTGATTTAAGGAGTAATGAAAATGAAATCCTAGGCTAGTGATAATTTTCTAAACTAAAATGAACAACATTGAATTCTAAACACAATGTAAACACTGAACAAACACAATCGTCATATAGGGGGTGTGTGATATTGGGGAAAAAAAAAATATATATATAGATATATATATATCTATATATATATATTGTTTTATGTCAACAATGATACTTAGATGTTACTTTGGCAGTGTATAGCTTGAATCTAAAGTATTCAAAGGTTGTTCGAACGCTCTTAACTACCTGATCTGGTACCATGTCTTGTACCATAATAGATGCAAAATTGCACAAAAAGTGTATGTTTGTTTGGATAAGGGCATCTGCTAAACAATATACATGTAAATGTATAAATATAGAATTGGTCACCAACTAAAATCATCATATGGCCTAGGGGAAATAATAATGCTAACATGGATGTAAATATGGCAAATCCCATGCAAATTACATGCAGACAGTTAACAGTTGACAGTTTTTTAAAAAAGTGAAAAAAGTACCTTAAACAAACTTATGTTTGGCAAAAATATGAACATAATACTTACTATATAATACCTTGTTGAGTATTAAATGTAATTTATTGAATGATGCATTGAAAGTGATACGAAAAATAGATTAATTTGGGACCACACCTTTGCCTTACTACCTTACCCAACGCTCATCACTCCAGTCATGTGACTCCCTACATCACGCACTACTGACTTCCTCATCAGTATTGTTTCTGCTCAATGTGTATTTAAGTATTTTTTCCAGATTCGTAACACATATGCTAATAAAGAACACCATTCGAGTGCTGCTTAGAGTTAGAGTAAAAGCAATGATACCATAGCCACGGGTAACTCGCTAACCACACACAAACAGAGACTCTTGGGATGACCTGGCCTCAGGGCTGAACATCTGTGATAGCAGCTGCCCAAGTGACCTGTCCTGTCCGGTTTAACGCGTGTCTTTCATACCCATGTAAGAAGTAAGTATATATTAGTAAGAAGTATATATACTAATTATAAGAAATCTACCACCTACAACAGACTAAATATAATGTTAAGAGTTAGATAGTATATTCTTATTCACTAGAGATAGCAAGAGATTATTTTAAAAGTTGCACACAATGGTTTGGAAGGAATTACAATTTTGGCTGATTTTTTGCAAACAAGGCAATAAAGCACAAACAAAGATCTTGCACTTAATTAAATGAATTGCACACATTTTTGACAGGGTATCTGAACTTAATTAATGGTTCATTAACAGCAAAGAGAAATGTGCTAAAGGTAAAAAACTATGTTAACTTCTTTTTATTGAGAATATTAACACAAACTAATTTGACTAAGAGGTTCTCAAACTGTGTATAATGAGAGCAAACGCTTTCGCACCACGAGAATTTGCATTTTTTTCTTAGAACTGTTGGAGAAAGCACTCGATTTCCCATGTGTTGCCACTGCAGGAACTGGGGAAGACTGTAGTTCTTAGAATCGTATATATGACTTTTGTCCTACTTCAGGGTAGGTACTTTTCTCAGCGCATAGGAACCCTACATGATGAACAATACTGTCCAAAGTTGTGTTGACAAGAGCAAAACCAGCGGGAGGTGAACACGCCCACCACTTTCTTGATTTTGTTCAAGTGCAGTC
>JAUZST010010079.1:0-12606 GCA_034779995.1 Parotocinclus haroldoi | reverse complement strand
ACACACACACACACACACACACACACACACACACACACACACACACACACACACACACACACACACACAGACACAGGCTCAGCTTCTCTCAGTCCTTAATCAGATCAGCTAATACCGTTTGTTCTCATGTGCATTAGTCTGGCAGTTTTTCATTTCTGGTTCTGGCCTCGTTCGCACAAACATAGCCGGTCTCTGGTTCGGGGCGGTTGGCAGGCCGGTCGGTCGCACCGCCGCCGCTGGATGCCCTCTTAATGCTGATTCTCTGTTTGTAGATCTGAAACTCTGTCCAGTCATTTCCAATCCAAACGGCTGGACAGCTGCGTTCAGGAATGTGCTGGACCGAGCGCGTGTTTGCGTTTCGCCGCCGAGGGAAGGCAAGCCAGCTTCCTCGCTTCATCATTTCCACATTTGAATTTCTACCCGGTTTAACGTACGCTCCTGTTGGAGTTCAGTCGCACACATTCGTAAAATCGAGCTGACGTCCTTGGGAAGGCGTTTTTTTTGTTCGGTACTCACTGATATTATTTGTTTGCTCTCTGGACGCGTTTGTGTACGTTCACGTTCCCTGTGTGTTCCGCTGTACAGAAGGGGCCTCGCTCTCGCCACATCTGTTAACGATTTGGCAGATGTGAACACGTAGGGAAGGGGCCGTTCCCGTACAACAGGAGCCGCTTTGTGCTGAGGCTAATTTGCACGCTGCGTTGGCCTGTTTTCCTGCCGAGGGCGTGTCCGGCTTCGGACTCGTGCTGGAGGGCGCTGACGAAAGCCGAAGTGTTTTTGTAGCATTTAAACATTTTTGAACTCAAACCCGCTCACATAGGCTAAAGTCTGAGGTCACCTCCGCCCTTCAGGCTCACCGTTTTACACGAGACTCCCAGTGGAAGTTCTGATGCAATGTGAGGATAAAAAACGGCCAGGTAAACCGAACCCGTGTGCCGTGCCCGATCTGAAGGGCTGCCGTGCCATGCTAAAGGCAGAATCCATGAGGGAAGAGATAAACAAGGCATTCATTTACTGGAACATGATCCTGCGAAGATCACACCACGAACACCCACAATGCTGGAGAAAACAACAGGAACCAGGAACAGGTTTTTTTTTTTTTTGGTTTACGTAGGTAACAGCCCAGAGTTAAGAGAGTTAGAACAATAATAAAGTAACCCCTCAAAGCCTCGGTAGGTCCAAATCCAATTTGAGCAAGCCTAGGGCGACAGTGGCAAGGAAAAGCAAGAGATCTTGCAAGGACTCAAAAACGGACCCGACCTGCTGTAGCCTAGATGTTCCATGTAAGAACGAAACTCAGTTACCTAAATAGACAGAACCTAAAAATAAAAATGCATTTACAGGAAATATAAATATATAATATAATATGTAAATAACACAATAAAAGATAATAATATACAGACAGTACTACAATATTAGAAATAGTATCAAAAAACTAGAAGATGCAGCTCCCGGAGGAACTGTGTGTCAGTGTGTGTTGGATCGGTGCGGTCGGGTCTGGCCTGGCACAGGTCTGAGACCGGGCCGTTCTGGTTGGGCGAGGGTCCTAGGCATGGTGGGTTTTGGTCACGTGAAGGTCCGAGTAGGCCCAAGACCCAGTCGACTCTAATCGGGCTCCGGTTCGAGACCCGATTGGGCGTGGGTTCGAGACACAGTGGGTTCTGGCCAGGCGCAGGTCCGAGACCCTAAAAGCTCTGGTAAAGGTGCAGGTCCGATTACGGGTGCATGTCTGAGATCTGCTCGATTCTGGCCGGCTTTGATCCTTCTTTGATCTTTCCGCTAGAGTGGGGCCATATAAAATGAATGGGGTGATTTTTAAAGAGTGATAAAAAGTGAACGGACAGCGTGACCACTCTGTAACTTAACGTGGCCAGTGACATCATGCCCAGGTCCAGGCTGTCCGATTTCCGTGTGTACAGCTCGAAAATTGACCAAGCTACGGCCGTGCAAATCTGCCGTAACGTTAAGCCAATGGGAATTTTGTGGGGGGTTTTTTCAGAAAAAAGATCGTAGCCGGCGAACGAAACAAAATTTTTCTTAGCTGTAAACAAGGACACTTCACCCGAACATACCGTTTGTCCCGTGTTAGTATGTCGAAGGCTGTAGGAGGAGTGGCCGACCGAAAATCAGGCGGAATAATAATAACAGATAATAAGAAGGAGAAAAGAATCACGTCGGATAACAATAAATTGTTCTTGTTCCTGCCTTGTGCTGGTTCGAAAACCGATGCTTGCAACATGAAGGATTAGTGGTGGGGTGATGGACTGGCTTCCTATAAAAAAGGTCACAGCCTTTCACCGTGACTGCAGATGGAGACAGAAAGTGAGACAGCTTAGAGTCTGAGTCTTAGAAGAGGAGATACGACGTTATTTCTAAACGCCAAACGCCTTGCATGCTGAGCACAAACTGTTAAAGCTAAACTGCATCTGCGGCCGAAAGTGAGCTTGCATGCTAACTGAATGCACGCAGGTGCGCCTGTGTTTCCAATTTAAAAGCACACCCTTTGATCGAACATGGCGTGCACTGGCTTTGAAATTGGGAGCCTAATTGGACCGACGTGCTTAAAATGGGCGTCTGGCCTTTTGATTTGAGTCAAGCAGCAGCAGCAGCATTAAATCTGGTCAGATCTGTTCATTTAGGCCCGTTCCCGAAACAAATAGAAGGTTCTGGGCAGGGTCGGCTTACATTAACACAGATCGTGACCAAGGCAAACCCTGGAAACTGGAAGACCTGGCAGAAAGGTTTCTTGCCAACACACTGCTAGCTGGAATCGAACAGCAGAAACCCTTACCAGATCACCACCCTGGAAGCTGGTCCAGATCCCGGAGGTGATGAAACGACCTCGTTCCAATTCACCGATGTTCTCTTAATAGTATCCACTTAAGGGAGTTTGAGGAGTAAAGGTGGGTAGAAGATCTCCAATTTGTTTACAGACGTGTGAGAAAATGATCGAAATGATGTCTCTCTCTACAGAGCGTCGTATCGTGAAACCATTCGGAATCTGGAGGGGGGTGATCTCTCTACGCTCCCTCAGCAGCGTCATTCGTCCATATCTCATAGGGGCACGTGGGGAAGGGATAACCGCGCCCACTTCTCTGGGTTCGGAGGCATCTAGGATGGACCGTCACTACGGAAACGGGGACTGTGCCCAGACCAATCAGGATTACAGATGTTTTTTGGACCAAAGATGAAATAAAGGAGCATCCAGACTGCTCTGAGGAAATCTATTATGGTGCGTGGTCGGGTCCGGACCCTTGTGAAGGTCATTTACCCTTTCCGATCTGCTTTTGTATCATGAAAACCTGAAAGAAGAAAAAAAGAAAGCAATCACAGGACCGGAACCGCTCCACCAACTGAGCCACTGTGATCCGTATCCCACCTCTGGTGATATCAGGTCGGTCTGATGGTCAGATTTCCCACCCGAGTTGGGTTACTCTTTTGAAGGAGACTTGACCCTGAGCTGAGCCGGTCAGGGCATCAGATGTGGCGAGAAATAAGGTCATGGTTTCTGGGTCTGTTTGGGGATCTCGCAGGCCGTTTGGAGGCATTTTCTGGGTACACTTTGGACCTCAGTACCAGCTGCGCCTCGTTTAACAGCCGGCCTGAGCATTGTTGCTAACCACGCGCACCCCTTTATGAGCACACTGCGCCATCGTCTGACGTCCCAAAGCTCAGAACGCACTGGAATGGCACGCTGCACATGGTTGCTTATCCACAACTGGACCTCCCAAGTCTTAAGACCCAACGTTTTTTTTTTTGGTTTTTTTCTTGCCGTGGAATTTCAAACTGCGGGTTTTATTAAAGCTCTGCTCTTAAGAGGCTTTGTTGACCAAGCCGAGATTTGTCGTGTCATGTCGTAATCCACTCCTGAACGTGAAAAAAAAAAGCCGTTTGAGATGCGGTAACTGGATCGTGTGGTAAGCTTTAGCGTTCCATCCACCCCCTGGCATTTTACTGGCAGGCCTCGGTATGCGGCGCCGCCGCCGCTCGCTGCCGAGGAAAAAAAAAAAAATTCAGCCGCGTGCCGTTTATAGACCACAAAGGAATTACACAGCCTGCTTTTAGCCTGGGGTTTACTGGCCTGCCTCCAGCCACCCCCCACCCCCCACCCCGAGGGGAAACGGTCACCTGTCCGTCCATGTGAGTCCATCACATCAGGACCGCCGAGCGAGGTCAGGCTCTAAAAGCAGGCAGAAACGTGATGTCATCGTTCTGAACCGCGGGGTAGGTTTGGGCAGAGGAACTTTTTACGGCCTCGCGCTTGCTCTTTGATATCTCGGGGGGGACTTTGCGGTAATTCTGGTTTCTCGGTCGCAGATGTTTCTCCTAAATTTCCTTTTTAGAAATAGAAAGAGATCCTTCTGAGACTGCAGAACACATTTTTACATTCATAACGAACACAAGCTCAGAAACAGTGACGAGAAGCCTCGTCCAAAAAAAAAAAAAAAAGAAAAAGCAGTACCCAGGAAAGGCGGGGTCTTTGCACGGAGGACCGAGGATCTCCGGGCCGTCAACAAATGTGTGAGAAACGATTAAAATGCTTATAAACCCAGACAGGTTGGAGCTATTTCGGCCTCTACAGAGCATCTTATCATTAAACGATTCAGAGTTTCAGTCCTGAAAAGCCTAAACTGAAGAGGGGTGATCTCTCTGCGCTCCCTCAGAACCGTCATTGATCAAAATCTGATAGAAGCGCATGGGTAAGGAATTACTTTAAAAAAGAAGCCTCGTGTTAACCATGTCCAGAAGCTCCGTCCACTTCTCTGGGCTCGCCGTTCTGTAGCTGATTTTGTTTAGGAAAGCTGGACTCGTTTCAGGACTAAACATTCGGGATCCGTTTAGAATCCCATCTGGAACATCTGGAGTGCCGGGGAGCAGTGTGTGTAGCGGGCAGTAGGCAAGGCATGTGCAAAATGAATTAGATGCAACCGTAAAAAAATATTCAAAGCTTAAAAAGACCAAAGGGTTTTTTACGCTCCCAGGTTAAAGGGTCATTACAGTTAACAAGCCTCAGTATCCGATCGCCTCCTTCGCATAAATCGAGGGTCACCCCGGTTGCCAGGTCTGTCTCCTGTCCCTCCTTTTGCTTGTGCAGCTGCCCCTCTTTCGGCTTTGACGCGTCTCGTCGTTTCCTTGCCTCTGCTCCCTCGGCTATGCGCTCCGGGCGTTCCTGAACTCGCGCTTTATGAAGCTTCGCTCTGCAGGAAATTGAGAAACCCATCGATGTTTTTGGCCCTGAAGCTTTTTTTTTGTTCCTACGCAGCACCTGTCGTGTTACGCCGGACCTCAGCCCTTCCATTTCCAGACTTGTGGTGCATCTAAAACTGGCCAGTGTTCTCCTGAGGGAGCCGCGATTCTGCCTTGTGTTAATCGCTCTTTTGGAGAACATGAGCACGTTAATTGATGGAATATACCACAACTCGGCCTCCCTTGAACACAGAGACCGCCCTTTCAGTTCTCCTTCGGGCTGAGTTTAAAGAATGGAAAGTGCTGGCGGAGTTCAACTGCACTGATGAGCCTGAAGGTCCCCATATCAATCATTTAGGAGATTTAGAGGCAAGTGAGGTTTTGTACGCCATGTGGTCGGCTTGCGGTTCCTATCCTGGCGTACGTACGGTTATGGTAAGTCCAGAACGTCACCTTAGAAGATGTCTTCATGGAGATCTCAAGCTGGAGCCCTGTTGAAAGACGACGTCATCCACTGGAGAGTGAAATCTGCCGATAAACACCGCTTGTTAGCTGACGGGGGGACGGAACACACTCTAATGTAGGCTGCATTAAAATAAAGAAAGAGAGAGAGAGAAAGAAAGAAAGAAAGGAAAGAAAAAGAAAAAGAAAAGAAAAAGAAAGAAAGAAAGACAGAAAAGAAAGAAAGAAATGAGGGAAATAAAAGAAAGAAACAAAAAGAGAGAAAAAAGAGAGAGAGAGAGAAAGAAAGAAAAGAAAGAAAGGAGGAAAATTAAAGAAAGAAAGAAAAGTAAGAAAATGAGAGAAGAAAGAAAGACAAAAAAGAAAGAAAGAAGAGAGAGAGACAGAGACAGAAAAGAAAGAAAGAAAGAAAGAAAGAAAGAAACGAAAGAAAAAGAAAGAAAGAAAGAAAGGAAGGAAATAAAAGAAAGAAACAAAAAGAGAGAGAGAGAGAGAAAGAAAGACAGAAAAGAAAGAAAGAAAGAAAGAAAGAGAAGTAAGAAATGAGAGAAGAAAGAAAGACAAAAAAGAAAGAAAGAAAAGTAAGAAAGAAAGAGAGATAAAGAGAGAGAGAGAAAGAAAGACAGAAAAGAAAGAAAGAAAAGTAAGAAAGAAAGAGAAAAAAAGAGAGAGAGAGAAAGAGAGAGAGAGAGAGAGAGACATAAAGAAAGAAAGAAAGAAAGAAAAGGAAAGAAAGAAGGGAAATAAAAGAAAGAAACAAAAAGAGAGAAAAAGAGAGAGAGAGAGAGACAGAGAGAGAAAGAAAGACAAAAAAGAAAGAAAGAAAAGTAAGTAAGAGAGAGAGAGAGAGACAGAGAAGAAAAAAGACACAAACAAAGAAAAAGAGGAAAGAAAAAAGTATAAAAGAAAGAAAGGTTTAAAGTGAAGTAGGTGAGCATCAGAAACAAAAAGAAAAAAAATGAAAGGAAAACAGAAAATTAGAGGAAAGAAAAAAGAAAAAAACAGACAGAAAGAAAGAAAAATAATAATAAATATATACCACAAATACGAAAAAAAAGTAATTTTTAGATTAAGATTTACTGTTAGGGTTAGGATTAGATTAGGATTTACTGTTGGGATTAGATTAGGATTAGATTAGGATTTACTGTTGGGATTAGATTAGGATTAGATTAGGATTTATTGTTAGGGTTAGGATTAGATTAGGATTTATTGTTAGGGTTACATCAGGATTAGGATTTACTAATAAAGATTGGGATTAGATTAGGATTTATAGTTAGGCTTTATGGTAGGGTTGGTTTAGGTTTAAGTTTAGACTCAGTCAGGTTTAGGGTTAGGTTTTAGATTAGCAGCATTAACAGTTTGCTGAATTTCTTCCATCCCTTTATGGCTGTTACACTGTTTATGGGATCACAGTAGTTTTGACCATTTCCCCCCCCCCCATTCTCTAAGGAATTTACAGCACTGGGTTTGTCTAAAACACAGAAGATTAAGATTACAAAGCTTTGTAACAATTTAGCCTCCAAACACAGCCGTCGTTAGTAAATGAGTGCCAGGGGACATTGTGTTGGTCCCTGAGGGACTTTGTGTACTTCTCACACTTTCTATACATTCCTTATCGGAGTGTAAGAGAAACACACACACACACACACACACACACACACACACACACACACACACACACACGCAGAGTTTTGTCTCTCAGTAATAATGAATAGCATTTCCCGCAGTTCCTCAGCCTTAAAAACGGTGCGATGCTTTCATTCGGTCTGATTTTAGTAGCTTTTAACGATTCACTATCAATTTTTAAACATTTAAAGAAAATAACCGGAATAAAGAATACAGATGAGCGCAAATCAAGATCAATTAATTAACACGAGAAACACGGTATGTGATAAGAGGAAAAATAAGGGGTGTAAAACAAATCAAAGTTAAAAAGGTTTAAACGGAGATAAACGATGACCGAAAGAAAGAAAAAGAAAGAAATGACGAGAAAAAAAAAAAAAAAAGCAAGAGCAGAATAAATCAAGTCAAAGAGAAAGAATGAGAGAAAAAGAAGAAGAAAAGTTCTGCAGAAGTAGACGAACGAGAAGACAAAAAAAAAAAGGACTGGTAAAGAAACAAAAAGTAAAGTTTAAACAAAAGACAGTAACGTAAAAAAGGTACAAACAAAAATTAACAAATTAAAAAAAAAAACAGACAGACGGATGAAAATGAAGGAAAGTGTTTAAAGTGAAGTCGACGGAAAAACAGAAAGCAAGAAAGAAGAAAAGGCAAAATAAAAGACGCAGAGGAAATTAGGTTTAAACGCAATAAACAAGGAACAAAACCCAGGAAACCAAAAAAATAAAAATGAAAAGAAAAAAAATTTTTACTTAAGAGTTTTCTTTCAATTCCAGTTTAAAAGCTTTATTGACGTGACAAATATTACATTCATATTTCCCAAAGCTTGGGCACAAAACGTATAGGAACTACAAAAAAATAATACATTTACAATAATAATAACAATAGTATAATTTAACGGCTCAGATCGTTTTCGAAAAACAAACAACATTTCGTCTTTGATCAGTCGGTCAGAGGGGCAGGTCCTGTAACTAAGATTTATCTGATGGACACCAAAGATTATGCAGATTATAAACTAAATTAAAAAATGCAGATACGACTAAGAATTAAGTAAAAAAAAAATTACAGAAATGACCCAAAAAAAAACATATATCCCACTAAAGGTTCTACCTGGCAACCTAAAGGCTTTCTTGTTTTGTCCTTTTGGGGAAACCTTTAAAGTTTCAAATCCTCAGGTTAAAATCCAACCTTCCAAATCCAAGTCCCTTCCGAAACAATTTAATGACCCAGTTTTAGAACCAGTTCTTTAATAAACGGTTGAATTTCCTCTACGCGGAACCGGACCCGTTTTAAAAATATTGACGTTTGTTCCGCCTCGATCTCTGACTAGTAAGTAAAAGTTGGGCAGCCGAGTCGCTTGTTTGGCTATAGGAACCCCCACAGTGAGTCCGGACGTCTTACAGGCAGATTCGGAGTCACACAGACGTTGCTGGCGGGGAGGTCAGATCATGCAATGGACTGGCATCCCATCCAGGGTTCTCCAGAACAGGCACTGGACCAACCGCAACCCTGACCGAAATAAAGCATGAAAGGATTCGTTCCTTGAGATGATCCGTCACAGCTCTGAGCAATCAGTCCAAGTGAAGGTTCCAGCTGGCAGCCGAAAGGCTTTCTGGGTTTGTCCCGTCGGGAAAAGGTTTAAAGCAAAACCCGACAACAATTTACCAAGCCGTTTGTGATGTTTATGTACTAAATGTTTGAAGAGCTCCATCTAGAACCGTCGGTTATCCACGAAAGCTCGGATACCTCGTCCAATTTTGTACAGGATGATTTGTGGTTATGGGTTTAGGATTCCACACAGGCACCAATAAAACCCAGGGCGACCTTTGATCAATAAGGATAACGTACTGATGAGATGCTGAGAGAGAAGCCCACAGAGCTACGGGTCAAATATTTGATAAACAGAGCGTTGGATTTAGGGGCAGAATGGAATGACCACCAGGGAGACATGAAGCTGGAAACACGAACACAGAGGATCTTCGGTTCATACCTGACCTCTGGCAAGGTGGTTCAGGTTTAGGTTCTACCTAAAGCCCTTCCATTAAAAAGCAATCCATAAAATCCCCAAACCCTCGTCATAACGCTTGCAGAAACGGAGCGTTTTCCGACGTAGATGCGATGGGTTCCTGCGGCACTTTCCCCGCCTTTGTTCTTGACAGGGACTTGTAAATGCAAAGCAAATGCTGCGGTGAAAACCACCGGTTCTTCTCACCAACATAAAAAGTGCTCACTCTGCAACGTAAACATCTTCACAAACATCCACAATATTCATGCTTCCTTGGAACATCTTGGACATCTTTTACTGTCCAGATGAAGATCTTGGACATCTTTTACTGTCCAGGTGAAGATCTTGGACATCTTTTACTGTCCAGATGAAGATCTTTGACATCTATTACTGTCCAGATGAAGATCTTGGACATCTTTTACTGTTCAGGTGAAGATCTTGGACATCTTTTACTGTCCAGATGAAGATCTTGGACATCTTTTACTGTCCAGATAAAGATCTTGAACATCTATTACTGTCCAGATGAAGATCCTGGACATCTATTACTGTCCAGGTGAAGATCTTGGACATCTTTTACTGTCCAGATAAAGATCCTGGACATCTTTTACTGTCCAGGTAAAAATCTTGAACATATTTTACTGTCCAGATGAAGATCCTGGACATCTATTACTGTCCAGATGAAGATCCTGGACATCTATTACTGTCCAGATGAAGATCTTGGACATCTTTTACTGTTCAGATGAAGACCTTGGACGTGTTGGACTTGGACTGTTAAGGTGAGAAGCAGCAGGTCATGCAGGTGGCCGCTGATTCAGCATGGCCAGTGTTCACATATTTAGCTGCAGATCCATTCACATTTTTCGTGCTGGCTCGCATTTGAGGGAGGGCTTTCCAAAATCTGGCAGACAGCCCCTATTGGGGGAGAGTCACTAGCAGCCTGGTAGCTCGAACACACACACACACACACACACACACACAAACACACAGCTGACTGAAAGAGAGAGTGCAGCTCCCGTCACAACACTCTCGCTGCTTGACTGCACATCGCTCCTACTCCCTTTCGGACTCCCTCTCGCTCCTGTCTGGTGGACACCCCTCCTTTACTATTAAAGGACAACTGGAGATGTTTGGATGGGAGTAGGATGGGTCTCATGCAGGATCTGAGGGAGTGTGTGCTGGTCTGACCCCGGAGGACTTCAGAAGAACAGAACCACTTCATGACTACTGATCTGTGGCACCACAGCTGATCTATTTCTGGGTTGTTCGCCTCGCCTGAAAGATGAAGTGTGAGCTCTGCTGCCTGACCCTGGTGCCTCTGCTTTTGGGACTGGGACTGAATTCAGTGGACGCCAAAGGAACCTTCTACGGAAACCCGTACAGATACAACCTGTTCAAAGGGGCAGGAGCTCCTCTACCTTATAACCCCGGCAAGCCCATGACCCGCCACAAGTAAGTAACCAGTCTGTAATGTCTGGAAACGAAATAAGGAAGGGTGCAAGCCCAACATAAACAACTGCTGTCCCACCTAATTCATAACATTTAACTTCTTCTACTACTTTGTTTATTACATGCAGAAAATCTACGCCTGTGCAAAATCCCTAGTCCACCCTGAGATTAGCTATGGGGTTATTAAATGAGTATTTCGTAGCCACTTTATTTTGTTTTTTAAAAAGCCCAGGAAAGGTGCATGTGGCATAAAAAGAGCAGTCAAGTCTTTAGTGTCACCTCCCCATAGCAGCCTCTGGCAGCTTCATCAGGATACCAAGTTCGCTCTTCTATCTACAGTCTGAAGATCAGGAACGCTCTTTTAGAAAGGGCATCCAGCCAAGAAACAACTTTTTTTTTCGGCTCCTGAGGCTAAAGCGTTATATAGGGCCAAATGGAACGGTGGCCTAAGACTTTTGCACGGTACTATGTAAACTATGATTTCAGGGATTTCAGCAATTAAGGGATCAGCACTTAGACGAGCGATTTTAGTGGATGATAGGATTTTCTTTTCCAAATTTAAATCCCAGATCCCTTTTAAGTACATTATAATGCAGTGGAACTCAAGGCTGGAGTGGAAAAAAAAAAAAACAGAACAAACACACCCACACATTAGAAATGAAATATAAACAAAGCTTGCTCTTACGAGCCCTTCATCAACATTACATGTTGTCCCAAATTCTAAAGACGTGT
This sequence comes from Parotocinclus haroldoi, assembly GCA_034779995.1. Lineage (NCBI taxonomy): Eukaryota > Metazoa > Chordata > Actinopteri > Siluriformes > Loricariidae > Parotocinclus > Parotocinclus haroldoi. The sequence continues at coordinate 1,154 of JAUZST010010079.1, read as the reverse complement.
CTCCCAGTGTGACCGGACTGAGTGCATGTCCCTGTGATGGACTGGCATCCTGTCCAGGGTGGGTCCTCACCCTGTGCCCTGTGCTGCTGGTTAGGCCCCGGCTCCTCACGACTCACGGCTGTGGGAATGTAAAAAAATGAACTTGTTTTTTGAATAAAAAGTCCCGGATCATGACTGGGGAAAGGGGTAAGTGGTAGGTTTAAGGTGATTCTGATCCCTGCCATCAGCCGAGGTTCGTCAGCCTTAATTACAAACGAGGATTTGGATTTAAGCCCTAAAGTTTCGGGCTCTTAACGGAGTCGCGGCTCGACCGAACAGCGACGACACTGAAGATCAGTTTTAGTCCCGTCAACCAAAACGTAGCGACCGATCTTCTGGCTGGTTTTGATGTTGGGGATCAGTCAGGAAATGTTACGGGACGCTTATACAGCATCAGCAGCTTCCTCTCTTCCATCGGCCTCCTTACTTTCTTGTCGTCGTTTGCCTGGTGTTTAAACGCGCCGTCTCTCGTTACAACACCGCCCATGCCCGATCGGAGCTTCATGCACCGATCTGTTAAGCTCTGGATCTTCAACCCGACCTCACTCTGATTTTCTCCTGGTGGTGGAACAGTGGATCTTAAAATCAACCTGGCTTAGAAGTTATTTTCAAATCCTGTTCCCTGAATGTGAGGGGAGAATCTGCGCCGAAACCCGTTCAGACCCAGGGAGAACATGCAAACTTACTTCTGCCCTTTCGTTTTAAAAAGCTTGATATATTTTACACATTCTTTTTGACAAGACGGGTCTGATTTTATCCCCCTCTCTCCTCACTCTCCTTCTTTCCTTCTTTTGCACGGATTGCTCCTAATTCTTAATTTTCCCAGACAGCCCTTTAGGTACCTGCTGTTCTGGTACTGACCCTCACCTTTCTAACAGGCCACCCCATGGACGAACGCTGCTCGGCGGTCCAACGACCGCTCCCTCTCCCTCTCTCTCCCTCTCTCTTCCCCTCTCTCCCTCTCTCCCTCTCTTCCTCTCCCTCTCTCTCCTTCTCTCTCTCTCCCTCTCTCTCTCTCCCTCTCTCTCTCTCTCTCCCTCTATCTCCATCTCTCTCTCTCTCTCACTCTGTCTCTCTCTCCCTCTCTCTCCCTCTCTCTCTCTCTCTATCTCTCT
>JAUZST010010078.1:0-12607 GCA_034779995.1 Parotocinclus haroldoi | reverse complement strand
ATGTGGTACATGAGGTGGAACGAAATATAGATCACACGATCCCAGTTGCAACCACTAACCTTAAGTAGACAATAAATTGTAAATGTAACAAATAAATAGGAGTCCAGATCATTAGAGAACAGATTAAAGGGGATTAACAAAGTATGTAGAAAAACAGTATGTAATTATATAACTAAAACATGCTATGTTAAGTGAATATGGGAAGTGAAACTGATCAAATTGGCAGTGAGTGTAGAAGCAAGGAAGTATACCAGAAGGAAGTGACTGGTGTGTCATGTTATGAAGTTGACAGTAATTTAGGGTCAGTTGCCTCAAGTCACCAGATCTGATTCCAGTAGAACACTTTCCAAAGGCAGCATGGAATTGTTAGGCAATCATGTCAAGATAGAGGAATATTTCCAGCATTAGTATAGTGATCCTAATAAAGGTGCTTGGTTACTGTGTATTAGATACAAGAAATATTTGAGCAGACTGTATTTTATTGATGGTAATGATAGCTTGAAAGCTGAGGTGGTTATACATAATACTACGTAGGTGTATGCAACAATGTATACAAGACTCTTGATTAATTGCGTTATTACGTGATGCTATGACAATTAGTGTTTTCTTCCCTGGAAATTACAGAAAACCATGAACCACCAAAAAACCCTCCAACACCCCTCATTACAAACCTAATGGTTAATGTATGCCACCCGGAAAAATTATTGCAAGTCATTAGATTTGTTTGGTGAAGAGGAAAAATAATTCTTTCACTAATGTTTTCCAATAAGTGTCTTCACAAAATTGACATTCCACTGGGTAATACTTCATTTCTTGACTAAATCAAATTATTTTATGTGATAACTCACAAATGCAAAACCCACAGTAAACACATATAGTAATGAAATAATTTTAAAAGAAAAGAGATGAATAAATGTGTCACACAAAGATGTTCATTTGTTCAAACCAGTTTACAGGACATTTACGGTTAAAATTTTAGCAGAAACTTACGTTTTAGACGTTGCAATTTCTAAAGTAACTTTTCTAACTATTCTCATTATATTTTTTTAAATGTCCTCATACCGATGTCAACATGGTGCCACAACAATAAATGCTTTTCATTGGTGTACAGACCATAGTTCCCTTTAATATTATTCATGATAAAATTAATCTGCAGTTTGTAATTATACAATGCACTATGCATAATAAAATATATGTAATAAAATATCAGGTCAGTTGATACCGATTAATAACTGATTGATGAGAATCAGTAGTCCTGACATTTTGCAATGTTCCTATTGTTCATTTTCCCTCTCCGCTCGTCTTCATTTCTTTTGTCTCAAAATGTTTCATTTTTATTCAGGCTCTAAGCTGGTTGCATAGTAGCGAAGAGCAAATCTAGCAATTAAAGGTCTCTGATTAATCAGTGGTGTATAAACATACAACGTCTTCCATAGCCATTATCTGATTATGATGACTGAAGGAAATCCCGCCGGATTTGTTGTGTAATTAGAAGAGACATTTTTGTTAGGTTTAAAAAATAGGAGCATGGTCCTCTGATTATTGCTCTGATGATCCAAACAGAGAAAAATGCAGCTTTGACCATGGTGGGGGAAAATAGTTCACTGTAAATTGTGTATTACTAAGTATGAGATGATTTAGGGAAAGTCTACACAATGGAAAGCACACATATATGCTTTTTCAGTATGCACTATGGGCTAATATATATATATATATATATATATACTGCTCACAAAAATTAGGGGATATTTCATCTTGAAATAAAATGTAAGTAGAATTGTTTGCAAATTTACTGAACAGGAAAAACTAAAATATTGCACTGACATAAGTATTCAGACCCTTTACTCAGTACTTAGTTGAAACATCTTTGGCAGCGATTTCAGCCTCCAGTATTCTTGGGTATAATGCCACAAGGTTTGCACACCTGGATTTGGGGATTTCTACAATTCTTCCCTCCAGATCCTCTCAAGCTCTGTCTTGTTGGATGGGGACTTTGCAGAAAGCCATTTTCTGGTCTCTCCAGAGATGTTCGATTGAGTTCATGTCAGGGTTCCGGCTGGGCCACTAAAATATACTGCTCACGAAAATTGGTAGGTACAGTATGTAGCAATAAAATACTGATACTGAGAGTGGGAATTATTTGACATTCTTAGCAGCGGAAAGTCAAATGTGCAAAAAATAAATAAATAAACAATTGATTTTTGTGTGTGGACTGTGTAGCACAGTTCCTTGTTGTGAGCTTTGTGTGTTGTGGTGTTTTATTTCAGTCTCTGGTTATTGAGTAGTCTGATGGATTTCTAGATTATATGGAAGGCCCCAAATGCGGGACAGTGAACACAAATGAGGCGGGGCTGCTCTGTAGGGCATGGTTAAGCAGTGCGGCCCCTGTTGACAGCGCCAGAAGACAAGGTGCCCCTGCGTTGCCAGGCTAATTTTGCAGAAACATTCACTGAGTCCAGTTTCCTTCCCAAAACCTTATTTGGGTTCTGTGCTGGTGGGGACAATATCAGTAAGGGTGCGCATCTGACCAGGGGTGCTATTGTATAACAGTTATATGATTCAATAAATAGGATTACAAAAAACACTGAGCCATTGCACCAAAGGAAAACTAACAGCTGGCACCCCTCTAAACTGCACCAGTGGTTCTGACAAATAATGGCCGATTTAGAATTGAAACCGACTGATCATTGCACTTGATTGTTCTTTCTTTAATAATGTAGTAACTTTTCATCTCATTATATGGAAGGCATTCTAGTTTTATGGATTGTTTCAACTTGAGTCTGAAACAGTGTGCAGTACTGTATATATATAATTTTAATTTCCCTTTCAATTCATGGTGCTTTGCATGAATGAAAACAATCAACCAAGCCTGAGCCTGCATGTTTGTGTAGACGAAAAGGTCAATCTAAATATTTATTTTAAACGTCTGAGAGAGTATTGCTTTTTGTGCATTAGCACGTAGTACTGCTTAAAAAAAAAAGAAAAACAAGTGAGCGTTTGCTACTGTATAGACACTTAGTGGATTCAATGAGCCAATTTAGCTCAGGTCCAGTGCCTCTACTGCCTTTAACATCCCTCTGTAATAGCTAGCAGTTTCATTTTATGGAATAGAATTAATCAAATTTGACTAATAAATTGAATGTGCAGTCCCCCTGTGTGCCGCTGAAAATGGCTAAAAGGAGGAATAAACCATGTATGAACTGATATATCTACAGGAAGAAAAGGCTTACACCAGCATGAATTTCATGCTTCTTTAAATGGGTTTATGCCGGTCTTGCACTGGTTTACATGGTGACGTGTGGCTAGGGGAGCTGATAGAAAATTCAAAGGCCCTCCTAAAATGCACTGGGCCTCATTCCTGTCCTAATCATCACATTAAAAACTACTACATCTCTGTAACCTTAGTCTTTGAGTTAGTTATAGCAGCACAATCATTTTAATTAGTTTCACCATACAGTCTGCTTTAGCATGCAGAAAGCTGTGCATATTTATATTAGCAGCATATTAAGTCTAGCAGCATGATCCCAGAAAATTTATTCAGACATGTAAAAAAAATGTCTAGAAATAAATCAGTTGTCTTGTTTATTGCTTCTCCATTGCATGGTTATGAAAACTTTAGAATTAACCTTTTTTGATAGGTATAAAGTATATCATTCAAATCACAAGAGAAAGTCTATTAACATACACATACACATCCAGCTTTAGACAATGACACTAATATAGATAGGTTGCATTTTGCTGCATTGTAATTTTCCAATCTCCGTACGATCGGCACCCTTAATATTCAGTGTAGTGACAGCACTTATTCATGACATAACTTTGTTTTAATAAGGTCTCCCTCTTGTTTATGGTTCTCACAATATTTTTTAATAGTCACATTTGTTTGGTTGTTGAAATCTTTATTAAATATTAACTCGGTTTTATCAATAAAACTATCACAACCAGGCTTTTGACTGTTGCCTGGAAGGAAACCTATTGCAACCCTCGAATAGGCTACCTCATTATAACGATACAAGGTAAGAATATTTACATTTATAGCATTTAGCAGATGTCTTAATAAAGAGTTGCACCATTTTACTACGTACTATTTAAGTAATTTTCTTAAAAGCCTTGAGTCAAACAGAGGAAGCTTGGCTGGACTTGAACACTACATGTTCTTGACATTTTACTTGCTGGACCATAACAGTCCCTATATGCACAGAATGTACACTGCTCAAAAAAATTAGGGGAAATTTCAAAATGAATATCAAGCGATTAAAAAAAGACACATTTGAATTTATTTCATTGAACGAGATCATCAGATAAGCAAATGAAAAGTCAATTCTTGTGGGATCCTCTTTGTATTAATTTAAAAATATCCCCTAATTTTTGTGACCAATGTATATGCCAGGCAGGGTGCTTGTTAATTTCAGGACACACTTACTTCATACACACCTATTCCTAGAGGCAAATTAAAGTAGCCAATCCAAGTACTGGAACATGGAACTATCAGGGTACCTGCCATAATCAGGGGGATAGAAACCAGGTGATACAATATCTGCTTTGAACCACCCTAATTCCCTTCTGTCCTCGTCAGGCATGAGTATAGACATGCTGCTATATTAAATATTTGCTGGTAAAGCTGGAGAACAGTTACAGTTTGCTGATCTAAGCTGTTTTTAAGCCTTTGCATACCTATTCCTTATCTGAACATCGCAACCATGACATCACATAACACACATCATTCTAATAAATGGAAAATAATGCATTTCAAACTAGTACTGAAAATATGTCCTGCTTAGAGGAGGGGAAATTTAATAAAACTTACACAGCTATGATCCATTGCACAGCTCTCAGCTGTAGGGCAGAATTGTACTTTCCAAAGATTTTAATCAGTTCTCATAAATTCAGATGGTCTGAGTTTTAATCAAGCCCCTGTATTGCAGCTGAAAGCTAGCAGCTATGCTAAGAGGTTTCCAACTCAAAGGGAGAGAAGCCATCTGGATGGTGACTCCACAATTTGATTGCGCTCAGTGAGGGTGATTTTGGGTTTCAGAGCAGAGCCAAGAGGAGCAAGATAACTTGCTGAACCATGAAAGAACGAAGGTGGCAACATGAATTTGCGAAAAAGGGCATAGCAGGGGGTATTTCTCAAAGAGATGAATCTTTGGTTACCTACATGTTGAGGAGGTCCTTACTACAGTATTTTGGCAGCATGTGTCCCAGAATGTATGCAGCATTTGGAAGTATTTGTTGTATAATGTTGGTATATTCAAAATTCCATTAAAACTATTGCATGTAATAATTTCTCCTGCTTAAAACCAGGAATAACGTATTGTAAGAGCAGTTATCCCCTTATCCCCTTGTTATCAGACCCTGATGATTTTACCGTGTGAATAAATAATCATAAAGATATAGTGGAATATAATGTATGTTATTAGGATTATGCTAAATTATATCCACTATATTAATTACTCTTCCTTCATATTGAACTGTCAGCATGGGACTGCAAGCATATTTATTTTGATTATTATTATTATTATTATTATTATTATTATTAAATAAATAAATGTACTGTATAATGGTATCTGTTTTCCTCTCTGAAGGTTTATCAGTAGGCAGATAAAATGCTGCAGGACAGTCTATAGTAATCTTATCATGTGCAGTTTGCCTTCGAGTTCTGAATTTTGAGTTATTATTCTCTGAAGGATCTTAATCTCAGCCAAATGGCTGTTGACCACAAAGACACAAAGACCAAGTAAACACATATTATTAAATATAACTTAGACTTTTATATCATTTAAGACAGCATATTAAACCAGAAATTTGATTTAGTTTTATTAGTCATAGCTTGATACTAAATGCTTATGATTTATGAAGTCTAGTGGGAAGCACATTTATATATGAAAAATCAAAAATATCCCAAACGTCTCTTAATCATGTTCTTCAACCCGAGGTGATCCGCAGTCAGGTGGGTGTTTGTGAGGGTGCCAATTGAGTTTCCAGAGTCTTTAAATTCTCTACCATGGAGTTTTTTTCTCATCACATGGCTGTTGGGGAGTATATAGCATAGTTCAGCAGTCAGAATGGTGAAGAGGGATTTCTAATCTAGTGTGTAATATACAGTAGCTGTTCTTTTATGTAGATAAAACCAATTTCAATATAAATTGTAATTTGTCTTTCATTTGCCGTGTTAATGTTATGTTATGTTAGGTGTAAGTAATAACAAAAATGTTATTATTAGTATAACTATAAAAAGTTAATAAATTAATCACTATTAAAACAAGACTGCTGATACATATTTTTCAAATGTAAAACAAAATCTGAAAACATAGTCTGAAACTCTTGAGATGTATCAGCCTGCATTTAATAGATTTTCAGTTCGATCCACTGACAGATATCATGCTGTGACTGTGTGTAATTTTGTCTGACATGACCCTGACCATGCATGTGAACACAGGAAGCAAACACTCGTTTTACTTAATGTGTCTGTAAATGAGGATTAGACCCAGACAGGGATTAATCACATAGCAATGTAGGTAAAAATGCTTCTTAGACACTTTTAAAACAGATCCAAATCAGCTAAAGCACTTCAGAGTGTGTCCTAAAAACTATTGTAGACAGATGGTAGCTAAGTACAAATGCATCTGTTTCTATAAGCCACATCAGACAACCTGACTCATCCCAATATGTGACATCATTTCCAGGTGGTTCATAACAGCTACAGAAAAACACAGCTTTTACATAAAAGTAATAGAAGATGAGGCACAAGTTAAAGTTTTAGTAAGCAGTCAGGAAACAATCTACATACAAAACTTTGACAATGTTATAAAATCAATATTAATTTAAGCTTATCAATATTAGTTTAAACAGAGATCAGTGTTGCATCAGGAATTAAAAACAGTGGTATCAGGATAGCCATCCAAATAATAGATCTTAGAAACGCATTTCTCCACATTTAGGCAGTATACAGTGTGGGAATGTCTGAAATAATTAAAGACATGGATGAAACGTGAATATCACTTTTTGTCTAGCATGTTTGGATTCTTGTCCTCTCTTACCTCAAAGAAAGAATAAAATCTCATGAGTGGATTTCCAGATGGTATAATATTGTTTCTGCTTCTGTACTGTATGTCACAAAAACACATGAGCAAGCTCATTTCACAAAGACGCATGAATGTTTTGGGGTATCCGTTGGAGACTTCACTCATCATCCTCAGTTAGGATGATGTGTTTATTTAATAAAATAGTGGAATGCAGCAGCAATGGGAAGAATTAAAGCAAAGATAATGGCCTGTGACTAGTCTGTCAAGAAGTTATGGATTTACAGACAAACGATGGCTCTCGCTAGACACGCTTGTTTCTTATTGCCCAATATGACATGTAGATCGGAAGAACATTCACAACAGATGGCCTTGTTCTGCTTAAATCCATATGACGTAATGCCAGGACTCTTGTGTATGAAAACAGATGGCTTTTATTGGCATAGTATGAAACTGATTGTAATATTACACTTGAAAATGAATGTGGCAGTTTGTCAGTCCTATCTATCTACAGCAGAATATTCCGTTTTCAGAAATTAAAGGAGGGGAAAAAACAGGGAAGCATTAGAGGCAGGTAATTCCACCATCTCAGCAAGTTTGAAAATATTATACACTGTTCATAGTCGGTTGTTTGCACTTATAAGAAAAGATGCAAAATGTGCATTATTTGGTAATAATAGTATAACTTTGTAAGACTGCAATAATGCTGATCACCAGATATTTACAGGACAGTTGGAAAGCACAGATACATTGCTTGTAAGATTTATTCCATACATGCTTTCAGTCATATATATTCCACATTTTATGGTCTCATTCCTTGAATTTACTGTATGTTTTTGACTATCTGTATCAAATAAACAACTCTCTCTAGTTATAGCCAACAATAAACACTTGCACCGCTGTAGCTCACAATATATCATCAGTGTGAATGACTTTCCAAATCCTTATTGTCATATATATCATACCCGAAAAGTTTATAGTGCTCTTGTGAGTGTCTCACTAGCCATAAACTCTAAGATTGCACCAATAATGTGTAACAGTAGCAGTAACTGCATTAGTTCCCTCTCTCTTCCTTCAGAACAATGAATCCCTAGTGTAAATTCTTTACGCACAGGTCAGCTAGTGCACACTTTCTGCCCTTCCTTTACTGTGGTGTCAGATTGCATGACCTGGCGGCCAATCACATGCTCAAAATGAATAATCTAGATCCACGAAAAAAGGATGTGGTTTGAATTTACATTTCAGCAAGAAAACCGTGATATAAGCATGGTGTAATCCCAGTTGAATTCCTGACCAGTTCTGACCAGTATAGCTATTCATCTGCAACTATTAAATATTTAATAGTAATTAATTCTTTGAGCCATAGGATCAAACATTGGAACATGACATGTGATTGTTAGTGAAATGCTCTCTAATCATTGTGCTTAATAAATGAATTTAACATGATTCAGTAATGAATGTGTCTGGATTGCATATAATCAATCAAGTGTTTTGTTTTTGCTTAGACATTTGCACATTGAAAAATCCAGTTTTAAAGCCCAAAACTCGCCTGCCACCCCCCCCCCCCCCCACCCCACACTGTTTTTTTTTTTGGCGTCTCAGTTGTTAAACAGCACTAAGCATTGTTACTCACTCACTTTTGAAACGTATAGTGTATTTTATCATCTTTACAGTTAGATAAATCAATGATGATATATACAATTGCAGATGTTGATTACATCAAGTTCAGAGGTGCTGGGGTGAATTGATTGAATGGAGGATCTTGTTTTGCACTTGGTTTCTGCACTCACAGAACCAGAGAGACTAAACTGCTTAAGAATAAGACAGAGTACAGAGTCTTATAAAAAGACTCAGCATAAGGGAAAAAGTCCAACTGCAACACCAGCCTATTAACCACATTTTTGTCTTTTTGACTATATTTGAAAACTGTTACATTTCCAAGTACATTCACATTTACATTTATTCATTTGTTAGATGCGTTTATCCAAGTGAGACAGAATACTAACCAAGCATAGAGCTGTTAAAGGAGCTGACAATGTCACAAGTGCCATAAGAAATGTTTCCAATTGACCAGAAGCAAGTGCAGGATAGCTGTTGGAAGGGCAATGAATATCAGAACTAAACATACACAGTCAAACTAAAACATCACCCACACATACAAATGAAACTATGAATTACAGCTGATTACAAATGATGCTAGCTACCTTTTTACTATTATCAACGGCAGCACACAAACGTGGCTAAAATGTGGGTACCTAAAATCCAAACATTACATTACAGTACATAATATGGATATTATTATGAAGTTAGTTATCCCATGGCTGATGCAGTCATCCTTCTTCTCATTATATTTTCCACTTATAACTTAGACTGGGGGTGTTTGATGGGCATAGTTGGATTTATCAACACTAAACATGGCAAAACATTTTCTTTAATTGAAATTGTACTCAAACAAATTGGGGATACTTCAGGATAAAATGTCCCATAAATAAATGTTTGTGAGCAGTGTATTTTGTCAGGCTGAAACCTAACATAAATTTATTCATAAATTTTATCAACTCAGAATCAAATTAATCTATGTAATATATGTATGTTGTAACATTAAAAATGTTTAGCCCTCACAGTAAAATTTTTTAGTTTTTATACACCTGGTAGCAGTCATGTGAGAAAATTGTAGATGATGCTTCTTGAGCTGCCAGGTCTAGTAATGACCAGCATGTATTTTACTACTTACACCTGCCTTTCTCTGATGTATTTATATTGTTTCTATTTGTAATTTATAGAACTGTGTACCTCCACTGTTTGAATCAATTAGAATGGCACAAAAGAATGTCTTAATGACCAATACAAGCAGCATGGTAAGAGCAGTCCCAGTATAGCCAGCACACACCACGTTGAGGGCGTTGGCTTGATAGAAGCTGCACAGTTGATATTATAGCACAGATATATTATTACTGAGAGCTTCATTGTTACTTATTTGTACTAGTGTTTTGAATTAACTTGCTTAATCAAACTTGCTTTTAAAATGTTATTCTAAAATTAACTCTCTTTTGTCATTTTTGCCAATAATGTATCCTCTCAGCGGCTTAGAAGATGGGTCTCTTTTGAGCCAAATTCTTTTCAAGATGTTTCATTTTTCACGTTGGCATATGTGAACTCAGGCTTGCTCATTAAGGTTTGGGACCTGGATCATTCTGAATCTGATTTGACACTCTGTTTTAAAAAGCATGTTACAAAGGTAGTTCATTGGAACCAGACAAATTATTCAAGCTACTATGGCAGGGAGATGTGATCTACAGGTTTCTCAGATAAATACATGCATTTTGAGACATGCTATGTCATTATTGTCTTGCTTCCAATGGAGGTGTGTTTCTCTATGGCCTGCACTAATGGTAAACTATGTTTATCTATAAAAGTTAGCTTAATGTTTTAAGCACCTACTATCAATTGATGTGGCAAAAATGTTCAATCCACTAGCTTGAAGGGGAGTCTACTAGGTGAGGGTAGTTTACTGTTGGCTATGTGTAAGTTTATTTAGAATAAATTATTTGAGCCATACCATATGCTCTTGCCAGTCAACACTTAACTCCCTGTATGGCTAAAACAGCAGCTTTAAGTTCACCTTCCACAAAACATTCCTAATTAGCTATGGTTAACAGCAGCACAAGCCAATCAATAAATCTTTAAATCTTTAAACTGCTGGTGCTACTAATGTTTGATTTCATGCATTATTAATAGAACAAAATGAAGGAAATGTGTGGTTTTGGTTCATTAAATTAAGGAGAGCATTTGCAAACAAATTTGTTTGTTTTCTTAAGATTGTAAATCCTTGTAATATCTACCTAATTTAGACTAAATTGAGACGGAGTTACAAAATACAGTAAGATAAAAAAGGGTGAGCCAATGAGAAGTTCTTCCAAAAACGTAGTTTTTATATACATTATCCAGTTAAGAGCTCTGATCACTGTGTAAATCAGTAATGAAAAGTACCTTTTGTTTTACGGTTTTTTCCAAACTTCTTAGCATAGGCGACTACATGGGATGCCTGGCTTCCCTTTAATGTCTTTAAAATTAGATAATGAAATATTTACCAGAGTGTCTACACTATTCATTATTATTAGTGGAATTCAGTATTTTGCATTATTATGCATTATTATGCTGTTTATTTGTTCGATAAACATAAAACCCAGAGTGAGCAATACAGCCCCAGACATAGAGCTAATAGACATTCATGGAAGCTTGTACATTTTTGAGAATTTGTGGAGTACACATGTGAAATGATAGGACAAAAGATTAACACTAATTGAACAAATGGCTTTGAATGCATCATTTTGAGTCACACCCGGACGTAAAGTGAAAACCAGAGTTCTGACTGGTGTGTTTTACACAGCAAAAAAACATTTGTGGATTGGCCAGAGTGCTTATTGGTTGTCCTTCACTGAAACATGTCTTTTCTTATGATTGATTGGTTGAGCTCTAAAAATAAAACGGGAATCAGGAGCATGACTGAATTCTCACATCAATAAAAATCTGTGCAACATGTACTTACAATTTATTCATTATATTTAAAGTCTGCAAGGGAAAAAAACCAAGATGTATTATTATATTAAAACAGCTATTTATTAGGCAGCACAACTATCTACAGCTCTGCTAGAGGAAAATAATAATACAATTGTTGTGGTTAGCCAGCAAAATTAAATATGTGCTACCCCTACTTTAAAAACCACCAGCAGCAACTGTTACATAGACTCCCTGACTTGCAGACTTGTCCAGTTAAAAAAAAACATCATAATCACTAGTCCTAATGACTAATCTGACTAATCTATTTTGCTCAGCACATTTTGAGCTAGCACATGTTTGAATTCACTTGCCACCTGCTGTGAAGCAAAGTGTATCTTTCCACAGAGAAAATATTCAGCATCTCCTAAAAATGCAGGTGTTGCCTTTTTGAACTCCCTCTCTTCTTTTCATAACACTAATGAGGTAATCAATGGAGGGGGTCAGTAAAATCCAGGTTCTGTTTCAAAGCGGAGATTATATTGCTGAGTAGAAGCAAGTGAGCCTCAAATCATTGACACACCTGCTGAAAGAACACCTGGAGTCTTGCTGAGCATCGACTCTATGTCCCGTAGACATTCACAGCTGTATGAGAATATTCTCTGACTGTGAGATTTCTCCCATCCCTCTCAGTTCTGCTGTTATAAAAAAAAGGAAATTACAGCTGGGTCCATACTGGATAATGAGGTCAAAGCTATTCTAATAAGTCCCAGGCTAAAAACGAGAAGCCTTGCAGCATTGAAAGCAGAGAACAAAGGAGAGGCTTTGGCCACCAATCTAGATTCCTAATGAAATCTACAGTAATGCAGCCCAAATGGCAGCAGGGAGCCAGTGAGATGGCAATGCTCTGCTGTCTTGTCTTACTATGTGCAGTCTTCTTTTTGAATATAAGCTGTACATAAATAGTATTATACCTGTAAATATAATACGTTCACATACATTTGTCATATAATATCTGTAATATTTCCTAATTTCTCGGCGCAGTGTATTTGCATATTACTGCCTAGATCATTTGACCATTTAGGTCT
>JAUZST010010077.1:0-12608 GCA_034779995.1 Parotocinclus haroldoi | reverse complement strand
TACATATTACAAATATTACAAAAATACAAATAAATGAGTCACATTGTGTTGTTTAAGTGTTCTCTTTATTTTTTTGAGCATTATATATACATATATACAAAAATTTGGTATTTTTGTGAGCATTATATTTATTAGGATCAGGAGAAAAAGAAGATACTTCAGCAAGATACAGGGCAATGCATACAAAGGCTTAACTACTTTGCCTGTCAGAGAAGAGAATGACCAAACTATTTGAACGGCACCTTCAGACTTCTGGGTCTAATTCAGGCTGCTACTTAGCACTGTCTTAACTTATTTTCTACTTAGAGCTCTGTTTAGAAACTAACTAATATTTCAATAATTAGCTATTGAATGTTAAATATCCAAGCTATTCCTGAATTTAAATGGCTTCATATAAATTAATTATTTGGTGGGTTTTACATTGAACTTTAAACTTTAGGGGTGAGTCTGTAAATATAACAGTGCTTTGTTGTTCAGAAATTTACATCCACAGTAACTGACAGCAGGCTTATATTTCTTGGACAAGCTCAGGTGAAAGTTCATGTTTAATTTACTGGCACTCTCTAAAAGTTACTGAGACAAGATTGGATAAAATACAACAGAACCATTTAAGAAAGTCCCTTATTAAGAAATGTTGTACAATTTTGAATTGTGTACCATTTAAATAGATCTTTACTGACCCCAATGCAAAGTGCAGAAAAGAATGAAATACTTTCATTTTAATATGGTTATTCTGATTAATGTAGTTGTCACATAGATGGAAACTATAAACAGGAAAATATGTTTACATGTAAACATAAAACACCACAAAAATCAGAGCTAGGAGAGGAAAGACAGTTTAGGGTATCATATGAATGGAACATGTACTGGACTGGAGTGTGAACAAGAGCTTGACCTTGACCAGGATGCAACCCCTGTGGACTATGCTCTCCAGAGGCAGGTGCCTGATCAGGAAAGCGTTTTACTGTTCTTTTATGTTTTCATGTGTTTGGTGAGCCTTTCGTAAACTTACACTAGGTGGTATGTTTGTTGATTTATTAGTTATTTCTAACTGGAAAGATTGTATGTGCATACCTGTCAACTAGGCTCAGGTCATCAATCAATATGAAGCATTACATCTGACTATATGGTTGACTTGTACCTTATTCGAGATCACAACAGCTGTGTGATTTTTTGAAGGGATGATTTGTGGTGCAATTCAAAGAGCTGTCCCTAGAGGAACCTCAGCAAGCACCTGATCATGCATTTGGTCACCTGTCTGTGAGATTAATTTAATATGGTTGGAGATAAACTTAATGATTAGATGTGCACTGTGCTCCAAGAAAATAATCACATCATCTAGCATCATTAGCAGTCTATTCCCCAGACAGGCAAAGCTTGTGGAAATGTGTGAAACTTAAATTAATTCCCAGACCTAATCACTGTCGCAATCCATAATTTGGGTTTGATTTTCTATCACCCTGCAACATAATCTATTGTATAACCCTTCTTCGATTTGGACTCCATAATTATGATTAGAGCCAAGCAATTAGACTGAAAATGAAAATTTGATAGGTAAATACATTACATGGCCAAAAGAGTGTGGACACCTGCAAGCCTCATCCTTATGTGAGTTTAATCTCGCATTTTAACACCAAATTAATGTGGAGTCACTATGCTCCCCTCTGATACCTTGTTTTTATTAGTATTTGCTTTATTTAATCTGGAATGTGTTAGATGGATTTTAGGTCTGGGTTCTGTGCAAGCCAGTCAGACTTACTCTGTGCTCATTCCTTTCTCCAAACTATGGGCATTAAATCAGAAATATTCAAACTTTGATTTACCACTATACCCCCTTTAACTAGTCATGGGTTATAAATGTGTTGTACAGGGACTTTATCAGGGCTGTCAAATAATCCCACATAAAATGTTTGACCATCCCCAAACCTCCCTTATCAAGTACAGCACAGTGCATTCAGGAGGTCAGCCCCACCTTCTTCTTTATGTTTAAAACTGTCAGATAGTAAAGCATGAATCTTTATGATAGAAAGTACAAACTCCATGTACAATACAGATTGTTATTTTTATGGCAGCATGAATGAAAAAAAACAATAAATAAGGCCATTTAAATTCCAATCTTGGCCCGTTTCATTTCAATTGACTCTTAACTGTTGTGAAAATTCTTTAGAACATCTCATCTATTTGGAGTAACTTGATCAAACAAACTGAAGACTTGATAACAATAAATAACATGTAATAACCTCTCCTTGTTAGCTGCCAGTGAAATCCAACTACTCCTCACTTTTTTGCAATAAGGAACAGATGAAAATAGTTTCATGCTGTGCAAATCTTGGTGAAAATCATTCACCTTCACTTGCAATCCAAAATTCGAAACGGTATTTACAACATTTACGGGCCACCGGCTTAGTGTTTGTGTATTAGCCATTAGGTAATCACCAGTTTCCTTTCATCTCGTCTTCGTCTTCATTTTTGCAGTGGCTTTTTACTGACTTTCCATTGGCGCTTTGATCAGTGCTTTGTTGAACCACCAGGTGCAGTTTACGAAGACCTATGGCAAAAAGTCTACTGTAGCTGAATCACCCATGCTAAGTACATTGAATTGATTAATTATATTAAAGAAACATGGCTTACGCTGCACTTGTTCTTTGCGCCAAGTTTGGTATGTTTAGCTGCTCTTCTTCCCTAGTGTAAATTTTCTTTGTGATAGGTTTAGGCTTGTAGCCAGTCTGATGAACACGATTGTAGTGTTAAGCCTGCTTTATGCTTCTCCGTCACGTTGGGTTTCTGTGAACCACCTCTGCAGAGACTCCCGACGTACACCTCCAAAGTTTTCTAACTACACATCCAAGCAAAGCGGACAGAGACATAGACTGCAAGGCTGTGATTGATCCACTCTACATCATTTCCACTGCTCTGCTTTTCCAGTTTGTTGTTTGTGTATATGAGATGCCTTTTGTAAAATCTAGCTAGAGTTGTATCAGTTCGTTCAAAAGGTGTACTTCTTCTCTGTCATTTATCCAGCATTATATTATAAGTCTCTGTTGTTCGGTATTTATCAGCTCCAACTCCATCAACATCACCATCATTGTTGCCATTGCCATTGTGACAAATCCCTCAAACACTCCCTCTAGCATTGCGGTGGTGAATTACTTCACAGCCCTGTGACAATTAATGTAGAACTATAAATTAAACAGCAGCATTGAGGCAATTGCATTATCTTTGCGACAACCTGACAGAGAAGCATAAACCAGGCTTTAGAGGCGGGCATCCAGACATTAGAGAAGGCTAGCTCAGATTCTAGCGTAGCAAATCTGGATGCCACGTGCATAGTTAGTAATTGAGGTTTAAAACAGCTTACTGGGGATTGATGGCTTCAGTGCTGTAACTGCTTTATTTAAATACCACCATGTGTTCACTGTCTTGGTGTTGAATAATTGTAACATGACATTATTAGTCAAATATGCTGCTACTCTAAAATACTACATCATTAATTTCTTTGTTTATATGCTGTATGATTCAACTGATAAAAACTTAATTTAGTGCAAGATCCATCTCTGCTGATGACCATTGTTTCGATGGTTGAATGGTTGCAATTGCAAGTATAGCTGTCTCCTACTCTTGCCTCTGCTCTTTCTTCAAGACAGATG
The DNA here is from genome assembly GCA_034779995.1 of Parotocinclus haroldoi. Classification (NCBI taxonomy): domain Eukaryota; kingdom Metazoa; phylum Chordata; class Actinopteri; order Siluriformes; family Loricariidae; genus Parotocinclus; species Parotocinclus haroldoi. The sequence goes on along the minus strand of JAUZST010010077.1, from coordinate 8,961 downwards.
AATGTAACCTATGGCTTGTGTTCAGCTGTTTGGATATGAAGACCCTATTAATTAAGTTCTTATGAAACAGTTCCTGTGTTGAAGTATACACTGACGTATCTAGTATGTAGGCATTCTGGAACACATTAATAATTAATAAATAAATGAACATTGGTTAATCTTGTAGAGAGAATTAGAGCTGCTGAGAGAAGACTCTACCTTCAACCGTCACCAGTGTGACTGCTGCTTCATAGCTGAGTTGGTGCTGATCCTATGAGAGAAACTATGAGAGTGCTACACTGTAATACTCCTCAGCACACACAGTTCTACTGATTAAATAAAGATTAAATGAAGTTGATCTTATTACAACTCATGTTAAGGTCTAGCATATTAGAAATTATCTGAACAGTCTCTTCTCAAAGTTTGTTAGATGTTGGTAAATGGGCAGGCATAAAGATTTAAGTGACTTGCAAGACAAAGAGCATATCCAAACCAGCAAGTATTGTGGATGAATACATAACAACAGTGGTCCAATAGGGGAAACTAAAAAACAAGCAACATTGTCTTGTGCCCAATGCTCACTGATGCATGAGGGCAACGGACGCTATCCTGTCTAGTATAATTTACTACAGACCAGTCAGAAAACTAGCCATGATAAGCCCTTTCAAAAAGTCTCAAAAACTAAAAAACTGGGCACTCAGATAATGAAACTGGGCTTTGAACAGAAATTAAAGGTTGTCTGAGCAATGTTAAGATGAGAAACCCTGCTACTATGAATGTAGATAGTTATTTGGCACCTGCCACCTACCTAAAAACCTACAACTATTTTAACTTATTTGTATTATACATTTCCAGAATGTAATAGATGACCTAATTAACTCTATAGTGAATCATATTTCATTAAATAAATTAAAGGTTAAGGGTCAGGCTAAATGTGTAGCCTTCCTAAAGGGGTTTTTAAACAGTTTCAATGTTTAGTTGACATAATAGTATTATTATTACTATGTTATTTTTGAACAATCATTGTTGAATACTGTAGCGGGAAAAAGATGTAGCTGGCGGTTTGCCCACCAGTTCGAATTTTGTGTCAGTCCCCTAATTATAAAGAGCTACTGCTGAACACGCAGGAGCACCTCCAAGCCTAAATGCTTTTGCAGGCATGGAGGAGAGGATGAATGACTGTAGCTAGATAATAGATGATAGACTGTTAAAGAGTCTTACAAATTAAAAAATATTGCATATATGGGATTAGTGCACTATGTAAATAAAGCACTTTTGGTTGACTGTGGTGTGTATGTGTCTCAGAGCTTTGGTTTTCCAGCACATTTTGCATTCCAGTCATGCATGTATGGCACATTGGCAATGCAGTTTTTGTTCCTTTACTATACTAGCTTCACTTTTCAAAACATTTAAAAGTAAGGTAAACTAAAATTAATGTCTGCAATAATGTGAGAGTCTGCAGTCTCGTTAGTTTAGTTTTTAAGCAATATCTACATAACTTGCAAGCTTTGTAGGTCAGTTCTAATGTGAATATGTAAACATATTCAGCATAGACATATTCAAGGCAATTCAATGCAACTCTTTGAGTAGCATATCTTATGTCTAATTTGACATAAACACTGCAGTGTGTAAACCCAAAGCCAAAAGTGTTACACTGTAAAATTAGCAAATACTAATTTTAACGCTATGCTAAGGAAATTAAAGCTGAAAAAATCTTACAGCAGGGGTCAAATATGGCAGCATGTCAGTGGGACATAAACTCTCAAGCTTTGGTTTGATAGTCCAGTGCCTTAACTGCTATGTGAAAAAGTCTATGGAGCAGCTATTGCAAGTCTTAAATTTGTCAAACAACATGAAATGAGCAATGTCTTGAAAATATATGTGGTATGTATTCAATATATTATATAAATTCCATTGGCAATGTTTTCGCACTGAAGACCCTGGGAGTTTAGAATAGATGTTATGATATAATTATTCACCTGCTGCATGTGTATTGCTTTCCTACTGAGAAAGTGAAAACATCATTATGATATACTAATTACATACAAAGTCAATGGCCTTAGCAAATGAAATTCTTCCCTACACATGCACTCACATACAAAAACTCTCAGGTTTCCACACAGAGGTATTAAACACTTCAACACATATAACCATAAGTACACTAAGCTAGTATGGCTGAATATACATATTCTCAGTACTGTACACTCATAGACTATACTATTTGCTAGGCAGAAGGCTACAGATTCAGGGTGGTTGGAAGATATGCAATATGTTCTAATGATGCATGCATTGCAGATTGTTTTTGATGCAGGTTGTTCAATGCATAGTCTCTCTATATATAATTTGTAAACAAAGTGAATCATATTTCAAAATAATGATATTAAAAATTCAAAAGGACTACAACCCCAATTCAGATACAAACCTTTAGTGTTTCTTACATTTAATTTGACTTATTTTATTGCAGACAATATGAATCTGAGATATTCTGTGTTTTGTCTGTTCTACTTTATTTCATTTGTTAATAAACATGCAGCCCTCAAAAACACAAATGCCCTCAAATGGCATTCATTTAAACTCATTTCAATCCATTAAAATGAATGTAATTGAATGTAATTTAATTTAATTTAGGTCATTTACACTGCCTGTACTCCAAAGCTGTTTCCACTACAGAATGTATAGAATTGTTTTAAATAAACAAAAGTTTATCATGAGTATTGTTATTATTATTAGTATTGTTATTGTTGTTGCCGTCGTTTCATAGTCCTCTAAGGATTTGTTAAGGTATTCATTTTGTATACTCAAATATTGTTTTAGTTTATTTTTAAGAAACATTGTCATTAAATATATTCCTGTTTATACCCCCCATTTATTGTGGTCCGAGTTGCAGGGGGTGAAGAGCCTATACAAAAACTCATATGGCACAACCAAGCATGTATAGTAAAGTGTGTGTGTGTGTGTGTGTGTGTGTGTGTGTGTGTGTGTGTGTGTGTGTGTGTGTGTGTGTGTGTGTGTGTGTGTGCATTTGGCCAGTGATGGAATGGCCCATGTCTAGGATTGGTTTCTGATCCTGAACCCTGTGCTTTTTCTAACCAAATTCCAATGCTGTTAGATGAAAATCTAAACATAAGAATAACCTCTGATCAGACTTCCTTATAATCCATTTCAGGATTTTTGTGTCACTTGGTCATGATGTCAGATGTGATAGGAATATACATTTCTCTATGTAGTTGTAGATGTAGTTCAAGTAAATCAATGCTATGATCCTTTTTTCTAAAAAGGTACATTTAGAACCTTGATGTGGTAAAAATTCGCTCACAGCCGCAAGGCTCCACTAGTGCATGTAACTCCAGCCTGATAGCCTACTCCCTTGTTTGGATTTATGACAGATGCAAGCCCCCCATCCAAGTCTTTTTCTAGTACAATTGGTATTTCATGACCCCAGGTTCACATCTGACTCTTTAACACTTATGTGCCAGATCGTCATTGTTGACCCTTACTATCGAGACCTGGGAAACACTCTGTTAAACTGAGTTAAACTCAGTAACCGATACCCTTCACTTTGCAGTGATATACTTGTTCTCTGTGATGAGCTTCTGGTGATTTGAGGCCTGTCAGTTACAAAGTTGTGTTTCCCACATCTGGCATGTGAGTTGACCATGATGGGATGCTTAAATTCTGTATTCAGTTTCCTTAGGTAAGTGAGAGACCATGAAGGGTTTGTTGTGAGGACTGGGGCTGATTCAAAAGAGACCAAGAGTACCTCTCTGTAGCCCCTCTGGAGGGCCCACTTGGGGACAGTAGCAAGTTGATGCAGACAAGATGTGCCCCTGTCACAGGGTCATATTATCATTTGAAAATGAGAACAGTTCCATGTTTTGCAACTACATACTGGTTTTCTGAAGCATGTGCTTGAAAGTGTCATACTTTGTCACATTTTTTTAATCAAAAAAATTATTTCACACCATATTTGGGTGACAGAAGCCTTAGCGTTGTCACCAATTGTCACACTTACTTTAGTCATTCTTATGGGTACTGTGAACAATGTTCTGTTTTGGACAATTTTATTAATATTCCTATATCATACATTAGTCAACTGCAACTGCTATGAAATGTCTGCAATTAACAAAATATGTGAACAACATAAACATTAATTGCATGTTCTGTCTGAACTACTCTACTAAAACAACCCCCCCCCCCCCCCCAAGTGAAATAAATTATATATTCTTTTAGTTTAGTCACATTTGTAGCATTTCAGAAAGGTATCTACTGCAGCACTGAGTGTAACTAAAAGGCTCATTGCAATTCCAAGTGTAGCTTCACGTGGGTGCTAAACTGAAGCACATAATAATTAATTGAGTAGTAACAGCCACATCCTGACACAGTGGTCTCAATTTCACATCAGCCAGACTGGGTCTTAACCTTCCTTAGAGTGCATGTTACAAATGCTGCCTGTTAAACATAATACATTTAGTTATTTATTTTGTTCACTCACTAAGATGTGAATCACTTGTAATTAAGAAAATCCTTAATGAAAAAGGAAATTCTTTAAGGAAAAGGCTATATATAATTGCATAAAGTTAGGCTTGTTCTGCACCAGACATCATTAAACAAATTATTCTTCATAATTTCCGTGAATAAACATGAGAGATTATTGATCAGGTAAAACTATAACTTGGACAGTGGATGGTGAGTTCGAAAAAAGAAGGGCTGACATTTCTCTTTACTATGTCATTGTTGCCTTTTTTAAAATAGGGATTATAATGGCATTTCAGATAAAACAATACAATATTGATTTTGTAGGGTATATTGATTGCACTCTGCAACTGGATGTGCTATTTCCACTCCAAATATATGGTGCAGCAAATGTTTATTCACTGCGCTAACAGCATGGAATTGTACTCATCAGGGACTGGGAATCTCCTGATTAAATCACCTGAATTAACACCTATGCTATATGATTATTTTATTTTTTTACAAATAAATTGTAAAGAGAGGGCACTTAAGGTGCAGTAAAAATAATTTATACATTATTTGAGGCTTCATTAATAAATATTATTTTCTATAATAAATTTTAAATACAGGTTATTTGAAACTACATGTTATGTTCTTCAGAAGTTTATTTTGGAAGTTAAAATATTAAAGATTAAAAAAAGCTTAATGAAGTTTTAAGTCAGAAAAAAAACTATTGTTATATCATTATGCATATAAAAGTATCACAAACTTGTACCAGAACAAATCAGAAAATCAGAAGTAATTTCTACAAACATAAAAACTGTGAAATGCTGTACCAGTTTTCCAAAATGGCAAATGTTAGGTATATTAACATGTTTTTGAGATTCAACTTAATTCAAACTTTATTTATACCTGTCCCATTTAGGACCTGAGTAGGTTTGTCCTCGGCCGTTCATAGTTTAAAGCTGGATTTAAGTAAACTTTGAAATGGAGATTACTGCACAGTTATTCACTTTTGCTGTAATGGAAAGCATGTCCTGAATGTGTTATGGAAGATTATATGAATGTGATTATTTTTGTCCTTTTGTCACTGGGGGATGTTATCTAGGAGGATTTCAGCCACACTCTCCAGATGCAAAATTGGTAGTCATGATTAGATCTAGTGGAGTTATTTAAACAATTATATGATTTGCTTTTGTTACAGTATGTAAGATAATCCTGTATCTCAGTGCTTTCAGAATGATTACCCATTTAGGGCTATAGTAACCAAGACCTCTCGTTTGTGCAATGCCATACATACATTTGTTGATTATGGTTCTAATGACCAGTATAAATGTAATATACATTATATATACATATGATATAGAATAAAATAGATACATACTTTTTAGTCAGCTTTGTTGTTTACTATTTTCCTATGCAATGCCCGTGTTGAATGGTTTAGAGTTCTTGCTTTAGAAAATCATGACATAAAATGTCATAGTAAATCGCGAGAGTATATGATATTTTCCATGCTTATGACTTGCTTATGACTAATTCAAGCAAATATGAGTCATTTATTCATAAATATGGAGCGCATTTAAATAAAATGTTAAATACATAAAATATAAAGAATAAAATAATTTTCGTATTCCAGTATTCCAGTAATACAATATTTAAATTATTCTCTTATTTCCATTTTCTATTTCAGTGAGGTTTCAGCTGACCTTCTAATTACTAAGTAAATAGATAAGATCTTGGTTAGTGCAACAAATTTGTACTGTCCAGTCGAGTTTCTATTTATTTTTTAAAGTTTCTAATTAGTTTATATTTCAGTTATAGGTGGTCTTATGCTAGCCTCAGATTATACACTGATTACCACAAATTTGTACTTCACATGACAATATATCAGCTGTATCAACTGCAGTGTTTTAGATGCAAGTAGGAGAAGATATTTAAAGAAACATTTCCAACCTGTTCAGATCAATACTTCAAATCTAAGGGTTTTTAATTTCTGAACGCCATTTTTTGCCCAGCAAGATGAATGGCTCAGTTTAAGGAGTAGAGCCGGTTCAGTGTGTTTGATAAAATGGCCTGATTAAATTTTAATGCAACATCCTCATTAAAGCCATATCTGGTGCAAAAAAAAGTCTGAGGTAATGTCAAAACATTAATTTCTCCACCATTTCAAGGCACTGGCAGTTTAAATCTCAATAAGGGAGTGGCCTGTGCATCAGCGACACTTGGTGATTGAATAGGGAAGGGATAGTTGGTTTAATTAGCTTCATCTGAAGAATTATTAAGCACTGATATAATGGTGTGATTCATCTCTCCAACCATCTGGTAGGAGAGAAGTGCTCCTCAGGTGCTGATTGCTTTCCCTCGGTGCAGTGTGGAGGTAATAGGCTGTTCAAAGGCAGCTTGGCTATGGACAGCTGAGCAGAGGTGGGAACGAAGCAGCTGGGGCACAAGCTCACACCAGCTGCTGGTCATGAGAGCATCCTAAATAGCAAGACCAATGTGGATTATGGGCTTATGTTTAGAGGATCTGATCATTATGCTCTGTCAAGTGGAAAGATGAGTGTATGATTGCTGGATATTTATAAGCCATATTAAATATGGGATTTCTCTTTTTAGCAAAGTGATACAATGTTTTGTTTTTATACAAATTCAAAATGAAAAACTATGATTGAGGGCACTGAGAGCTTGACAAGCACAATTTACAGACAGTCTCAGATGTCTCCTCAGTTTCATAACACTCAGAAAAATCACAGTTCATGTCAATAAAACTAAAGGAATATTATACTAAAAGTCACACAATTAATTAGTGGAGGATTGAATACTTGTTATGGTACATGTTTATTGTCATAATTCATTCATTCAATAAATAATAATCATAATAAATTCATAATAAATACACAACATAAATACAAAACACAAGCTGGACTGAATTTCCATGCTTCACTTGTTTTTATCTGCTTAAATCTTTACAGTGTAATGCTTGGCGGAAGTAGCGGAGACGGATGAGGTGTACAGTGCAGGCAGGACTTTATTTACATGGCAGGTAATAAACGAGGCAGTAGAATTCCCAGGATCAGCACATGGCAACAAAAACACAGACAAAAGAAGCGAGACAAAGGCATGGACGAGGCACGGAAACCAGGGACCAAACGGTAGGCAAACGTGATAAACCAAAAGATAAAAAACAAACATAAAACAGAAAGTATGTGCCAAGGGCGTTAGCACAGGCTCGTGGCTTCGCACTCGTACAATGCCAGGAGAGAGTCTAAATAAGGGAGCTAAACAAGCCCCAGGTGTATGCAATGAGTGTAAGATAGGAGCGGGTTAGGTAGCTGGCACCGACCGTAAGTGTGACATACAGGGTCAAGGGAGAGCTGGTGCCTTGCTGGCAGCATATGGCACAAGGCAGGAACAACACTAGACAGGGTACCAATCCATCATACACAATCATACATACAATCACACACTAGGGCTACTTTATCATAACCAATTAATCTAAAGCATGTCTTTGGACTGTGGGAGGAAACCTGAGCACCTGGAGTAAAGCTACATAGCCACACAACATGCCGACTCCACACGGTAAGGACCCAGACCACTCCTCCTGGGCTTTAATTCTTTCTGTGAGGTGACGATGTTAACCTCTGGATACTGTAATGTAATCATATTGAATATATTGTCAATATACTTCCCATGCATTGATTGATTTAATGTTGGCGTTGAAAACCATATATAAATTTTCTGTTTTTGTATTTTTATTTTTTTGACTCTTCAAGAAAAGTTAAATCTACAGGGTGATTCAAAAGACACAGCACACCCTTTAATGTCATAAACAAAGAGGAAACTGGCGTATCTGAATACCCCAACAACTAACAGGTGATGGGGCCTATGTTTTAGGTTATGTTCTTACAATATATCTTGTGCTTCAAAAGTTATCAACACAGAAAGTTGCAGCAACAACTGGGAACGTTGCCTGTGAAGTACAGTTATTTGACATGTTGAATGTGCTGTCCCTGGTGCTGAACACAGAGCTGAAGGTGCAGGATCTAGTCATTATGAACCTGCATGAGAATCTCTGTAGAAATGCTGTCACAAACCTCCAGAATGCAGTGCTGAAGTGGTGTTTGTTGCAGATTTTCTCAGGATAAACAATTTGTTTGAGGTAACTCCAGAGATAAAAGCCGAGTGGTGATCTGGGCAGCCATTCCACAGGTCCATGACGGCCAATCCAATGACCAGGGAATTTAATATCTAGACACTGATGAACAATCTGCTCTGTAATGTTGTCGATCCTCATCCTGTTGAAAATAGAAGGTCTAGTCGATGGAAATGGGTCCAATCACACACGTGCTCCATATTCCACACCACACCATAACTTTCACATCACCTATGACTTTGGTGTTTGCAATCCAGTGAGCGTTTTCTTCACTTCAGGTGGTTGACCGGGCGGCACGGTGGTTCGGTGGGTAGCACCGCTGCCTCACAGCAAGAAGGTCCCGGGTTCAATCCCAGGGTGGAGCGGCCTGGGTCCTT
>JAUZST010010076.1:0-12609 GCA_034779995.1 Parotocinclus haroldoi | reverse complement strand
GTTCCTCACAACAAGCAAATTATTTTCTCTACCCGTATACTGACAATGAAACATATAGATATACAATGATTGGCTTATAAAACGACTGTCCTGTTCTTTGATTGGCCAATGCAATCTTGCCTCCTTGTTTTGATTGGCTTGTGGTTTGTGCCCAAGTCGTCAACGCAGCAGACATCTGTAGAGCGAGAAATGTCGAAATACGGGTGGAAAAGCACGTGTTTCAATGGGTGGTGTAAATTGTTTGTTCTCAGGATTTTAGAGTTGGCTCCGGCTACATTTGTTGGCAGTCAGGTTTTCACTTATCAAGCATAAAATTAAAACACAACACGCTTGAATAAAATGATATGTTATTTAATAATATATTTAATAACTGATTACATACAGTACATTAATATAGTCGTGTGGATGGCTGGGGGTACACATTTAAGTTTCCCAAATACACGTACTGCAGTTGCCTTGCTAAATAGCTAACGTAACATAATTTATGTTTTAACGTCATACATAATATACATTTGCCATTTAAGCTCATGTCGTGCATCTCTGTGCGCGAAACGGAGCCAAATCACTTATACGCAATCCGATTGTTTTGGAGCCGACTCTGACTTGTGAATCGATTCTTTAAAAATTGACATTTTTTACTACAAATATAAAATACAGTACATTATATAAAATAGATATTACACATACATATTCAACAGAGATGAGTACGTTACATAATACACGATTAGTGAGTTATGAATAGAGCTTCCACAGATTTAACGTCATGTGCTGCTGCATCACTTTTTCTATATAACGGCCAGTTTTGTTAATATAGTTTACAATAACTGATGAGTTATTTAACATTTTGATTATCTGGATTTTAAATTTGGTAAATGACACATGCAGTTTGTGTGCAAACTCAAATCGAATCACTTTCTCGGATTTGGATCGACTCCGTAGATTCGGACTGGGAATCGACTCTCGGTTCTCAATATGTACAATTGGTGAATTGACTCTGGGATCGACTCCCAGTTCTAGGCGGAACATCATCGTCTCGGTGATGGCGGGTCCGTTGCGTTTGCTTTAAGATTAATGTGTTGTCTGAAAGCGCGAATTTATTCAAAAGCGCTATTTCTGCACGTTGGAAAGATCTAAGATCCTTTTGACCTTCAATTCTGAGAGTGTAAGTATTGAGATATGAATATTATGTGCGTTTTAGTAAATATGGGTGAGGAGAGAGGCGCTTCGTCCAGGGAGAGTCTCTTCCCTCTCCGCCATTTTGTGACAGTGTGAAACTGATAATAATCGAGCTGGTGGGCAGGTTTTTAAGAGTGTAAACGCCAACGAATAGTACATGTTCCTGCGTTTGCTAGATGTTGAACATTGTTTAAAAATGTTTATCTGAAACGTATAGCATGCTTCCGCCAAAACTTATTCGTTTGTCCTCTTGTAAGCTGCTCAAAGCCTGTTCTCTGTGCACGCTTATCCGCTGGTAAAAACTCCACAGACAACAAATCACGTGTGAACGTCCTTTCAATATATTTTTTTAAACATTTAACGAGAGGTGCCTCTTTGCTTTAGTGCAGCGAAATGAACTTGGAAGTATTCGGCCCTGGCCAGAGTACAGGCCTTGCCTGTATATAGTGGCATTACATTAACACCGCGTGTTACGCTACTAAATACTAAATCTGTAACTTATATTTGAGGGGAATTCTATAATATTTCAAATGATGTTGATGTTTGGGATACATTCCCTGTTTCTGTAATGTGCTATATTTAACTGTAGTTAAGCATATTCATTTTAATATTCACTTTTGTTCCATTTTTTTTGCTGGCTAGCTTCAGCTTGGCTACTCCAGTCACGTGTTTAGCTAACTACCCTGTTACTTGGGTTTGCTTACTTTACGTTTAAATGAAAACCCGTAATCTTGTGATTCCGCCATAAATTAAATCAGTGTAAAATTATTTTTCAGCCTCATACTCTAACATTGTATTGTGTGTTTTTATTCTTTCAGAGGTCAGGATGACTAATGAAGAACCTCTTCCGAAGAAGGTGAATAAACTGGTGCACTATTATTAACGGATTATTATTCTCCGTCTCTCCCAGCTGTGGGAGACTTCTGTCTGTAGACTTCCAGGTTTCTGTTTGCACTAAAGTGTACTAGTGTGACTATTCATTCCTGCAGCATACTTTGAGTAGGATCATGAAAATAGCGTTTAAAATCATGTTACCTACCACTGCCTATTTGAGACAGCAAGCTAAGTGTGATTCCCATTGTATTTGAGTACATTGCCCACAAAAAGGTGGTAGCACCACTGCCTCACAGCAAGAAGGTCTCTGGTTCAATGCCAGGGTAGAGTAGCCTGGGTTTTTGCTGTGTGGAGTCTGCATGTTTTCCCAGAGTTTCCTCCCACACTCCAAAGACGTGCACGTCAGGTTAATTGATTACACTAAATTGGCATATATATATATATATATATGTGTGTGTGTGTGTGTGTGTGTGTGTGTGTGTGTGTGTACACACACAAACGGAGAAGCTTTTTGGACAGTCCCAGCCTACCTGGGCATGCATACATATGTTAATTTAGGCATGCTTTAGTCAGTTAGATGCTGGCCAACAGACTATAAAAGCTGCTTACGTTTAAAGATGCTGTTTGGACACGTTGACATAAACAACTCAGGCAGTAGCATAGTGTGTTTGGCAATAAGAGCTGCTGTCGTTGGAAAGATTTGGTACAGTAAAAATGCCTTGGAAGTGTTGCAAAATCTGCAATACGTTACTTTACGTATGTTTATGCTCAGTCTCGGCGTGACTGCACTTATTACATAAGCCTTTAAGCTGCCAACCAAGACAGACCTAGAGCTCCCTCAGGTTTCATGTGCAGTGACGTTGAGAACTTGGCTCAGAGGTGTCGATGCCATTACCAATTCCAGTTAAAAGAATAAGAATGTTAGGTCTTTTAAAATCACTTTTTGTGAAGTTTTGTGTTAGTTGGAGGTTGGTATTATATCGGAATTGGTCAGTCGACTATACAACGAAGTTCAAACTGCCTCCATGTTACTGAAATAGATTTTTTTAGTTAAGTAAAATCAGTTGATTTATTAAATTCACTTTAATAAAATTTCACACTCAATACAGGGAAACTTCTCGAATGGTTTACAGTGTTTATGGTGTATTGCTGAAGTGACTAGAGATTAGGTTTTTTGTTTTATTTTTTATTTTAAACAATATGCTATATCCTTTGGGGTACTGCTACCTAGTCATCTAATGAATGCTTTCCTTTCCGTTTAGGTTCGCCTCAGTGAATCTGACATGAAAACCCTGACTAGAGAGGAGCTGTGTTCCAGGTAAGGTACACACAATAATTTTTCAGTACGTTTCCTTTCATCTGTTTACCTTTTAAACACGTAAAAAAAAATCATCTTCCCACACAGGTGGAAACAGCATGAAGCTTACGTCCAGGTGCTCGAAGCAAAATATGCTGATCTAAATTGTAAGTAAACATTTGTGGCTCGTCTCCCATTCGTGTTCAGAATTTGTTACAGATTTATCTAGTCTTTGACATTTGTAGCATGCTGCATGGTTTTAGAGCCGTTATCTGCTGGAAATATTCTAACTATGAGTTATGCCCCCAGCCAATGATGTGACTGGTCTGAAAGAATCTGAGGAGAAGCTGAAGCAGCAACAGCAGGAGTCTGCACGCAGAGAGAACATTCTGGTCATGAGGCTAGCCACAAAAGAACAGGAAATGCAAGAATGTACAGTAAGTACTTATTGTTTATTTATTTTTTGTTGTGGTTAATGTCGTAGTTTATTTTTACTTTTACAGTTAACACGTTTCAAGTGTCCTCCCTTTAAGTGTGCAGGCTTTTATCCATTTACAATGTGCTATGGTAGAGGTGGGTTAAGTACTGTCAAGAGAATGTGACATTTTCATAAGAAGACATGGCATATCATGTCAGTGCTTGAGTAGTAAGCAAGATGAACAGCCTTGTCTATATTTTACATTTATACAATGTCTACATATTTAAACTAGTGCCATGCAGTTAAATGAAAAGCATTATTATTATGCAGGATCGTCTGCAGTTAATCACATTGTTGTTTGACCCTGTGAAGGTCTCCTATTTGTGAGCTGTATCAGAAAAGAACCCATATTATCTATTCCATGCATTGTTTTTTTACTAAGGATTCTATATTTTGGCACTTGTTGTCATTGTGCACAGTATGAGCGCAAAGCTATCGCAATGAAGTTGGAGTATTATTTACAGATGCATACAGAATATTATTTACAGACACATACAGAGTTGTTTACAGAAAAATACTACGGTATGCTAGAAGCTATGCTAGATTAATCACAGTGATAGGCGGAGGGGAGTGGCTTATAGATAATATTGAACATAGTGAATATGTTAATGAGTAAGTACAGAAACATGTATGTAAATGTATGGGCAGTAAAGAGTGCAGATGTATATACATATCTACAACTGGTTAAGTGAGTTTAAAAAACACAAGTAATTTTCTATATACACAAACAGAATGAAACAAAATGAACAGAATAAATGGACGTTATAAGGAACAGAATTGGAGTGTAAAGAAAATATGCATTTTAAGATTGCCAAAAGTCAGTTGTAGTTGTAATCAATATTGTCTTTTTGAATGTAATAATTGTTTACAATTATTGTAAATCATTGTCACTTACAATGATAGTTGGTTAGAACATTCTTGCATGGAGTGTAATGGAGTCTAGTTTCTAACACAGTTTGTCCCCTTGTAGACCCAAATCCAGTACCTGAAGCAAGTCCAGCAACCCAGTGTGGCTCAACTAAGATCCTCCATGGTGGACCCAGCCATCAACTTGTTTTTCCACAAAATGAAGGCCGAACTGGAACAGACTAAAGACAAACTGGAGCAAGCCCAAAATGAACTGAGTGCCTGGAAATTTACACCTGATAGGTAAACTAAAATAACTCCCCCCTCCAAACAAAAGTCAAGACTTTCCTACTCACCCCCTCACTTTCTCCACTGCAGGAGTGCAGATAATGGTGGGGGAAGACTGAAATGCAATGCACACAACGAGACTCAGACTTAAACAAAAAAAAAAAAGCAAACACAGAGAGACATTTTTTTTCTCTTGTACTGCGCTGCTATTATCATTCCGTAATGTAAAACAAACTGAAAAGCCAGTTTTGTTCAGGTGACACTGTTTCAGCTTTCTCGTCCCCACACCCTCTCATTGTACAGAGGCCTGAAGGAATCGGGACTGTTCCTGAAGAGGTGGTCACGGCGGAAACAACCCCTCCTTCCAGCCCCCAACAACCCATGTTAGACAATTTGCTGTAATAAAACGTTGGCGGCCATTGAGAGAGACTTGTTTGCTCTGGAACTGATTGAACTGTAGTTTCAAAATCGCTGATTGAACATTTAAAACGTGACCCCATAACGATCTGTTGCACAGGAAAATCTTTTACCCCCCACACTAGTGTAGAGCTCACAAGACTTAAGACTCTTGGTAAGCTATTAGGAGCCCTGTGGGGGAGGGGGGACAGTAGTGTGATGTAATACAGTAAGAAGAGTAACTGATCATAAGACTTTGGGGGGAGGAGCCTTTCTAATGATGTAATACTTTGGGGAGAGAGTAAGACCCTCTGGTCTACAGACACTTAAACAACCATCTCACCGGTGCAAGTGACGGTACAGTGTTTAACTTTTCTCTTTTTTTGTGTGTTAATCATTTTTTATATACATTTGTTTCTGTTTGTTCTTGGAAATGCTGTTTGCACTTATTGCAGTGTTCTTATATAATGATTGGCATTCCATACTGCAGTCGTGCCCAGAACATGGGAAATTGAAAACACTGCTGCAGGTGTTATCGTTATTCTTCTAATGTGATTGCTCGTATGCGTTTGAGAACTGAACATGTGTTTTTACGTGTTTGATGGTGCCATCCCGCAACAGTTTAAATATGTATGTGGATTTTAGGTTGTGTGGTAAGAATTTACTTGCCTCATTTTGAGGAACAGTTGTTTACCATGTGAAATATTTTCATTACAGACCTGTTCAGTGTCATTGTTTTTAATTTTCTGCCATTAAGTTTAATGCTTTAGGTGCTGATGTCGCAAAAGCCACAATGAGGTGCATGGAGAAAGTTTTAGACCATTAGTTAACGTTGACCATCTCAGCCGAGACATTCTTTTCATCTTCATTACTAAAGCTTATGATTTCATTTTCGTAATTACACTTGAGCTGCCACTAATGTGTTTTAGACCAGTGAAAGTTCAAACTGTACTGAACAACTTCTCAAAGTGACACTTGGTATAGTTAAACGAATTGTGATATTATTATAAACCTTGCATGATCTCTGTTTAAGTATTACTAGAGATCCCTCTTTTAGAGTATCTATCAACATTTTATGTACATAATGCAACACAAGCTGTTTATGGCTATGCCGTTAGCTTACCCACCCAATTTGGAGATGTGTGCTCACAGCAGGGTTAAATGTTTAATGTTAAATCTCTATTGAACCCCAATGACCTATTTTTGCCGCAGTGGGCTTCGTTAACGTCTAGATTGAGTCTTGTCTTTGTGCCCACAAGTACTCAACTAATTTGTGGAAGCAATATTTTGCTTTTTAAACAATTAAGAGCAATATTAAAGAAGTATACTGGGGGAACAAAATTCCTACACTGGCTCTCATTCATTACAGATGATTGTGGAGGATTTACCAAGGGTTGTGTATTGTAAAAAATAGTATGGATCACTGTAGTGGTGGGGCTGTTTTTATGTAGTTTTTTTAACGCTTAATTAAGTCTGTCTTTAAAGGGGTTTTGTCAGTTATTTACTAATATGCATAGGGTGCATTCTCTACTAACCCTAATTTGAATTCTTCACATTTAGCTGATGGCACTACAAGTTTGGCCTGTTGAATGTTACTTTGTGAGAACTTCACTGCTTGAGCAATTCATCTGTGGATTGGTACAATGTTTAAATCATTGTTGATTTATGACTGGTGCACTCTGTCATAATTGTTCATCCTCCATATGTCATTTAAATGTCATGGATCATGTGACTAATGAAGGTGGTCTAATGGATCTTGGCCCGTGCTCGAACCTGTCCTTGTTGTGCTCATGGCTCTGTTCATCATGTGATGTCAGACTTGTCTCCCTTGCAGCCAGACTGGTAAGAAGCTGATGGCCAAATGTCGCATGCTGATCCAGGAGAACCAGGAGTTGGGCAGGCAACTATCGCAAGGCCGTATTGCCCAGCTAGAGGCTGAACTTGCCCTGCAGAAGAAGTACAGCGAGGAACTTAAGAGCAGCCAAGATGGTAAGAGAAGTACACGCTGTTCTTATTGTACACTTAGTGTCAGTAAAGTCGGCATTGTTGCTGTAATGAGATGCTGAATGGTTTAAGAAGTCTTTGGGGTATATATTTCGGCTGTGTTTAAAACTTGTGGGTGTGTTTGTTTTTTTTTTTTTTGTTTGTTTGTTTTTTTTGGTTTTTTTTGGCTTTGACAACACAACTTGATCATAGCTTATACATTAGATAATGCAGCTTCAAAATCATTAATGCTAATGGTCACGACCTGCTTTTGAGCATGCACCAAGGAGGGACAAATAATGCTGATGCAGTTCTGTTATTGTCCTTGCCTGAGAATTCATGGAAATTCATTTGAAATTGCAGCCATTGTTATCGTAATGTTCCTCATTCCTGTAAACGACTAAAAATAGTAATACAGATTGGATAAGGAAAATCTTCTATCCATTATTGCTGTGTGGAAATCTTTCTCTTTATGTCACAGCCCACTTTCAGTGGTGTCTGTATTTTGTAGTGGCACACGACACAGCTTTTGGCACCTTAATGTTAATTGTAACACGTTTTGCACGCCACAGATATTTTAAACCATCCCAATATTCAAACTATACAAATTAGGTGCAAAGATATATTAGTGGTTACCACAACGCTCCAGAGATCCCTTGTTCAATCCCAAGTTTGGAACTGAGTGGAGATTGCAGAGATACTCCAGGTACTCTGCTTTCCTCCCACATTCCAAAGATGTTAACTGATAGCTTTACATTCTCCCATTTTTTTATTATTATTTTTTAAGCATATTGTTTTTGTTTACCAGTCTGTAAGATTGCTGTTGCCCGTCCCATGATAGATTTGAATGGGTGGTCAGAGTTGTCCATGATACACGGGTACAAATAAGAACACAACTGTCACATATGTAAGTGAAGACATACATTAACGAGATACCATTGCAGCTGTTTCTTTTTTTTCCCGAATAGTTGTTCATATAGCAGATTGGGGGCAGATTATATATAATGGTGGAAATAATAACAGGGTTTTGCATTGTGGGAGTCTTGACTGTCCATTTGTTCTCTAATGGCCAGGACTCGCAGGTCTGATACTGTGGTAGTAGTACTGTGGTGTGCTGGATCAGCCACATCAGTGCTGTTGAAGTCTTTAAGCACAGTTCAATCACTGTGCACTCTTAGACATATATACCATGTTGCTGCTGACTATAGGATGCTGGTGGCTGAACATGGTTGGTGGCCCATTTATTTTAACCAAGAAGTGACAAAGATTTTTAAAAACTCCAGCAGCACTACTGGTCATACTTACACTAACACAACACATCAGTGTTACTGCAGTGCTGAGAATGATTCACTACCCATATATTACTGATTTATGGTGGTTCTGTGGGAGTCCTAACCATTACAAAATAGCATGAAGGACTAATGTGGAGAGACAGATGGACTGCTGTCTGTAAATGTAGACTTAGTATGACTGAGTATATAAATATATAATTGACATAATGATCAGTGAATGTGTGTGTTGCTCACAAACATTAAGGGATATTTCATAATGAGATATAGTAAGTATGACTTCAGGATGGTTTTATACACCCCTCATATTTTATGACATGATTAATAATTTTATATATTTTAATCTTACTGTTTGTGGATGCCTCATGTTGTGTTGCATAGAGTTGAATGACTTCATCATTCAGTTGGATGAGGAGGTGGAAGGCATGCAGAGCACCATCCTGGTTCTTCAGCAACAGCTCAGGGAGACCAGGCAGCAGCTGTCTCAGACCCACGGCCAGAGCACCTCGAGCGGAGCAGGTCCCAACAGGACTTCATCTCCACCCAGTGCCTCAGAGCCACCTGCTCAAACAGAATCGGCCCCCATGGGCAGTTCTGCTGGGGTGAAAGACTGCAGCCGCGCTTTCAACGGCCCTTCCAACTGCAACTCCGCGCAAAGAGCCGCTGCTAGCTCGGGCCCTTATCGGGAGGGAAGCAGCACTGAGGAGGATTACACAGCATCACCTTCCACATCCAGCCCCACCCATGGGAGCAGACCCAAACTCGCCAACCACTCAGAGGGTGTAACGAGCCAGGGCCCAGGGGAAAGCTTCGGGACTCAGCTGAGCGCTGGATACGAGAGTGTGGACTCTCCAACAGGCAGCGAGGCATCAGTGACTCAACACTCGAATGACACGGACTCCAACGCCGATTCCCACGAGACTGCGACTGTTGGCAAGAACAACATGACAACACGTCACAGCGCTCACAACGGACTAGACTCCGCCACAGCTGCTGCTACACCTGCCTCCTCGGGAGCCTCCAACGCCTCCACAGGGTCTGTTTTGTAATGTTCTTTTAATCGTGTTGTTTTTGTTTTGTTTTTTTTTTTATACTCATGGCACACAAAAATAAGCCACACGTTTAGGGCCAGTTAGTTTGCTTGAATCGAAAATCAGAGGTATACATTTTTTTAAACCACTTCCAATCATAACACAATTCTTTCGCATCATTTTCAGGAAGCTAATTACGTTCAGCAATGTGAGATTCGATTACAAGTGGGCAGCATGTGAATTAAAATGTGACGTTATTTTAAAGTTTTAAAATTAGACTTCTGTGCAGCCTCAGTTAAACATCTGTGCTCTTTGTTTGCTCACTCACTATAACGACATCCACCGCCTTTTGTTCTGCCGTAACGGTTGATTATGTCATAAAACTGCAAGTTCTGCCTTAACTTGCTATGCTCATTTCAGGATGTCCTTGGTTACTTGAAACAATTAAATATTTTCTGTTCATCCCCATGGAAAGGAAAATTTGTTTACGTTGTGGGTAGTTTTCCTGAGATGTCTCTTGTTGGGTTCATTCTGATTTCAATTCATTTCATGTACTGACCAAATATCAATAAAGGCTTTTAATATGACCCTGGAATGTATTATAATTTCTCTAGTGGATCAAATCTACAAAAATCTTTCATGTTACACGCATGTTACTGCTGGGGTTTAAAAATGCACTCTGACACAATGCAAAAATGAGACGAGATTGCATTAGACATCAATAGGCTATTTAAGACGTGGTGAAGCTACAATAAAACATTTGGTTTACAATTTTAAGAATTTTAAGTTGCATTTTTGTTGTTTACAAGTAAGTGGACTCTTGCGCTGTTTACACAAAAGTATGTATAATCATGAGAAAATTGAATCACAAACTCAGTAGCGTGTCTTTCATTACACCCCCAGTTACTGACGAGATATTTAACATTTTAATATGAATTCCACATATTTGAGATATTCTATGCATATAAATTCTTTCCCTCATAAGGTTTTGTCCTTTCATTTTGAGTGACCAGATTTAATATATCTTGTATGATGTGGATACTTAGCAGTAACATCAGGTAATATGTTCAGTTAAGCTTTATTGATTCCCACAGGGAAATCTGGCCACTACAGTATATGGTCGCACATCTGTAAGTGCTGTTACCTCACAGCTCCAGAGGTTCGATTTCTGGTCCACACTCCAGCTGTGTGGAGTTTGTCTTCTCTCTTTGTACATAGTGTTTCTCTGGGTACTTCATTTTCCAGCCACATTCTAAAGACATGCATTGGTTTGACTGGCCTCTGTTTCCTAGTGTGAGTGCACGCTGGAAGGTTTGTGATAGGAAGCCATGTCTGGTGTGTCAGATCTGCTGCATCAACCCCTAACAGCAGCTGTTTCTCAAACATCTTTGCTTAATTGGCATCTCTGGAATGTTCCAGCATGTGCTTATGATGGATATGCACCCTGTCCAAGGTTCCTGTTTGTTCAATTTTATATATTCACCATTTGTTATAGCCTCCATATTAAAAGTAAACAAATTTAGCTCGTCTAGTCAAACTATACTCCTCTCAAAAATAAGCAATACTTAAATGAAATGTCAAATAATGAATCCTCCTCTAATGTTTTTGTGCAGTATAGCATAAACAAATTTAAATAATTTATTGTTAGGTGTACTAACTAAGCTTTCAAGAGTTATTGGGGTGCTTGTGTCTTTTTTTCCTTTCTATTGTTACCCCAGGATTGCTCAGCTGTGGGCCTATAGTTTGTTCTACTGTAAAAAGTACTATACAAATAAGTGACTTTGGCCATGTGCTGACAAATGAGGCCCTGTGCTCTTCGCCACACTACCGCAACCTTGAGCAGGGGGCAGGGATAAAATGTGTAAAATATATACAGTACAAAACTAAACCCATAATAATAATGACACATATTTACACATACACAGTACAAGGGCATCTATGCACAAGTACAGTACAACACTGACATAATACATGCAGACGCGCATTAAAGACATGGGGGACATTTACGGCACTTAGCAGACGTCCTTATCCAGAGGAACTTACAAATTACAACAGAGCCAAATACAATCCAAGCAGTTGTGGGTTAAGGGTCATGATCAAGGACCCAACTGTGTAGCTTGGCAGAGGTGGGATTTGAACCCTAAGCCTTCTGGTCCACAGTCCAGTACCTTAACTGCTAGGCTGCCACAGTCCAGACATCTTTCTTGCCACCTGTCATATAGTCCAGTTTTGTGTATATCTTGTGACATTATCACAGGCACCGACAAACCAGATCAGTCATAAGAACTACAGAGTTGGCACTGATAGCTGTGATAGCTCCCTTGATCAATATCCCCCTGGCTCAGTTGTCCAGTTTGGAGGAATGGCTCAATTTAGGTAAGGTCCTGGCAGTTCCATTCTCTGCATTTCTTAATAATATTCTGAACAGTACTCTGAGCGAGGTAAAGACCGTCTTATTCTCCTAACTTGTGTCCACAGCTTTATTAGTTTCGGAACTTGGTGAGTTCTTTTTCCCTGGTTGCTTTCAACTCAACCAGTCAAGAAATCGACTGCAATTTTCCAGATTTGCGATATCTCTTATGGTTCAAAAGTTATAGGCACAGAAAATGCAAAACTTCCTTTGTTTGCCACAGGTAACTGAAGATGGATTTTGTGATCCTTGATGTCCGGGTTAACTCAGCCACCGTATCATAGTCATAGACCTCAACAACCGACACCCAGAAAGACCACTCATTTCACACAGGACCGGTGCATCCCTCATAGCCAAATTCCAAGAAACCAAGACTGAATGACAAGCCACACAGTGGCCCTTTACCGAAGAAGAAACCGAAACAATGTTTTTGGCAGCCTTTGTAAAAAGTCCACGACATTTTGACTCACCCTTCCAGATACATGTGGCTAATAGTATAATATAAGCAATATTTATAGCAAATGGCAATTTAGCTGTCTATATATATATATATATATATATATATATATATATATATATAT
>JAUZST010010075.1:0-12609 GCA_034779995.1 Parotocinclus haroldoi | reverse complement strand
TTGCTTAAAAATGTAAGACTGTATTAATTGTAAGTCGCTCTGGATAAGGGCGTCTGCTAAATGCTGGAAATGTAATGTAAAGAAATGTAAAATGTACTTCAAGTTAGCATCTAATTGTGGATTTAGTGACCTCGAAAAAGGATTTTGCCTCCGTTACCATCCTCTTCACTATGAGTGGGATCAAAATACACCCACATCCTCTTTCAACCAGTGTAATTTACTTTTCTGCTTGTATCTTCCCTGTTGTCGAAACTGTAGATATGAGCATTTTCAGATGTGTAGATGTTTTATGATCACTGCCTGAATTACAAAGGACAATACACATTTTCTTCACTTGACTTGTCAAACATTTCTCATGTTGATGAAAGAATAAAGCTATGCCTGAAATCCTTAAGCTATAAAATTGTATAGACTGCTCATTATAGAGCACTATATATGAAAATCAAGCCACGCCATAGCATGTACATTTGTATTGCCATCCAATACACCATATTGATCCACTTGTAGATGGATAGTCAGATACAGTACCTCATCTGTTGTTGAATAGTTTGTGTTAGTCATCCTCTAATCCTTCCTCTGTACTCACAGGATGGTGCTTGCTGAACATTTTTGATAGGTGGACTATTTTAAGTCCAGCAGTGACACTGAGGCGTTTGAAAAAAAAAACAACATTTAAAAAACAATATTCTCATCCACTCATACTAACACACACTATTATGTCACTGTAAGACTGAAAATGATCCACCACCCAGCTAGTACCTGACTGTGTACAGAGTAAAGTATAGAGAGAAACAGTTGGACAAGTCTGAAGAACTACATGGTAATTCTATATGGTAAGTGGAACTGATGAACAATGCACAATGAGGGTAGAAACAAGGAGGTATGCATAATCTATTTGTATTAAACTTTAACAAGGATGAAACTGAGATGAAGGAAAATGCGGTGATTCCCTAATGGCTAATAAAACGAACACCCTAAGCCAGTGACCCATAAGCTTTCTAAGCAACTATTGATGGCCGGTACCAGGAAGGAAGACAATTAAGTGATTAAAATACTGTGCAAAAATAGTCAAAGCAGATCTGGGTTGCCAGACCCTCGTGTCATTCAGTAACGGAGTGGAACAGCGAACGCAATAAGAGCAGAAATAAACATTTTGTACATGTTGTCCTTTATTGCTTTTCATTTTCCATGCCTGGCCACAGTTCATCTCCATGTTCGAGTTGACGTCAGTCAAGTTCTTCCACGCAAAGCTCATCCAACCATGTCATTTTGGACCTTGATTTGTGCACAAGGGCACAGTCATGCTGAAACAGATCATAGAAATTGCTCCTAAACGTGGCATACAGTAATGTCACAGGCAGATATGTAAAGGATTGAAGTTGTGGTTTGATTAGACAAGGGTACTTCCACCACGGTCTATAAAAAGGCTTTGAGAGGTTATTTTTGAATAGCGTACCCACCTCACATAGTGCATTCATTGTCTGCCACAAATTAGTTCTTCTCAAATAGTAGCTAATTCTCAACTTTCCAGTAAGCAATGCATGGTTCTCAAGCAGCAAAGCAAATATCTCGTGAATCATAATTGACCTGAGAGGTAAGACCACATCACCTCATCATCTTGGTGCTTATAAGGACACCAGCCAACTTCTGTTCATGATTCAGTCAGCTCACGATGTTTAATAAAACTTTCTGCACCAGAGGCTGTATTCTAATCAGTGTCATTTCAGCTGCTGTACTACAGCATCTAATCCAGCTGGCAATTTAAAATGTACTGAGCAGGTTATTTACCTTAATAATAACTTTAATTAATAATCACCAGACCACAAAGGTATATAGGTGCAAATGGGTGTTATGGGGTGCATACCTGTAATAAGAATTTGTACTGCAAGATATACTATGTATTAGTGTAACACACTTTCTCACATTGTTATGCGCTGTGCAGTTTCTCTATGCGTTTCCCCATGGAATGCATTAGTCCTAGGCTGCTGGAGCATGCATAGTGTGTGTGTGTGTGATTTGCTACCAGAGTACTGATAAATGAAAATGGTCTGAGGAAAACGCATCTGTCTTTGTCTGCTTTATTTGTTAATTATCTTAATTTAGGTAAACACTGAATGCACTTGGTACACTCCTATTCCGAAAAGAATAAACTGCCAACAGTTCTTGGTGAAACTGCAAATGAGGAAAATGTACGCTTTAAAAAAATTATAATGATTATGCTATGCTTTTCTTTGGCCATTTAGCATTAGCGAACATCAACAGATTAAAGTGGTTTTCAAGAAAGTTTTCTGCAAGATCCACAATAATGGTAAAGCTATTAGTGTGAAGAGATTATAAAAGTGTTTGACTTGCTCTGGGGTGCTCAAGTGTAATTTAGTTAATTAGCACCTAATCAACATGAAACAAGTCATTTGTAGTTGGACTCAATAAGATTTACAATGACCGTATCATTATAATGAATATGGATTGTGATGATGTTTTAGTAAGCTTAAGCCTTCTATAGGTCAGTGGTTTGAAAAAAAAATCCAAAAACTAGGGTGGAGCAAGTGTGTCCTC
Source organism: Parotocinclus haroldoi (assembly GCA_034779995.1). Lineage (NCBI taxonomy): Eukaryota > Metazoa > Chordata > Actinopteri > Siluriformes > Loricariidae > Parotocinclus > Parotocinclus haroldoi. The sequence continues at coordinate 10,053 of JAUZST010010075.1, read as the reverse complement.
TGATGAAGCTATCGGTAGTTTAGAAGTAATACTTACAAAATAATGAAACGTAAAATTAGCCAATCATTTGTTTAATGGCAATTAGCATAATTTCTAAAGCGTTTTTGTTAACTTTTTGATATCTTAAATGTGTTTATATTGTGATGTTTGCTTGAGTTCAAGGTAGCATTCCCAGGTATGGTCATTTTTGGTATAAATGTAAGGGTAGGGATAAAAATGGAAAATCCCAGCAAATCTGCAGATAACGGACAGGCAGACGACCCAAAATACAGCACTGTTATGCTGGCATTATTGAAAGTATAAGGGGTAATAAATGAACAGGAACAAGGTTTAGCATGCTTTGGTCATGTAGAAATGAGTAAGTAATTAATAATTATTTATTTCTATAGCACATTTAACATGACAACATCGACCAAAGTGCTTTACAAAGCAGGTTTATACAAATAAAAAAAAAAAACACAACGACATAGAATAAAACATAATATACAACATGAAAAACAACACAAAAAGCATGAAAATTTAAAAAGCAAAGGTAAAAAGATGAGTTTTTAGTCTCGTTTTAAAAATTGCCAAAGAGGGTGATGAGCTGACATTTAGAGGAAGATCATAACATAACCGCGGTGCTGCCACTGAGAAGGCTCGATCACCTCTCAGCTTCAGACGTGACCGGGGGACAGCTAACAAAAGCTGGTCGGACGACCTCAGAGACCGTGGAGCAGAGTATGTGCAGAGTCATTTATGTAGGATGGTACTAGCCCGTGCAGTGCTTTAAAAACAAATAAAAGTACTTTCAGTTGGATCCTATAGTAAGCAGGAAGCCAGTGAAGTAAAGCTAAAACCGCTAAAATATGATTCTGGCTGCTGCATTCTGTACCAGTTGTAAAGAGCCAATAAGGTTTTATTTACTCCCAGATATAGTGCATTGCACTAGTCTAAACGAGTAGAGAAACGCATGTAGAATTTGTTCCCTAGCTTGCACCGAGAGGAACGACTTTCTTTTTTGAAATTTCTCCAAGCTGGAAAAAACTGGTCCCTACAACAGCATTTATCTCTTAAGTCTTGATCAAAAATAACCCCAAATTTTTTTTACACTAGTTTTCCTAAACCTAGAGAGATCGCACAGATTCTCAGACATAGTTTCCGTAAATCTGAAGGAGGCAAAAAGAAGTATTTCAGTACTTCAGTTAGAGGTCTTAGCATCTCATATATCAACGTGTTCATTTTGTCCTTAGAGACCAATTAAAGTTATCCAGTCTGTCATCTTGGGTTGTTGCATGCAGGATGTCTTCAGCACTGTGTTTTGTGGAAGGCATTGAAGAAAAATACAAAAACCCATTTTTTGTTGTGGGTGGCACAACGCAGCAGCCCCAGCGGTTAGATCTCAGCCTATGCATATCCTCCCAGTGTCTGTGTGGGTTACTCTTGGTACTCTTGTTTCTTCCCATAAAAGATCGTGATATACTAAACAATTAGTTAAAACACACAATAGAAATCAGTTTTCTTTGTTACAAGTGCACCCAAAATATGGTTTTAGTCCATCGGTATGATTCAGATTTACTGAACAAATCTTTGATTAATTGGGCTGGGGTCACAATTTCTTGCTATGGCAACGCAGGGTAGTGCTGCATACAAGTGTAATTTAAACTGCATGGTGGGAACCAACCCTAGACAGGACGCACACGTATGCCTTTGGCATTCCAGAGTAACCAGAGGATACACACAGACACATAAGTACATGGAAACTCCATACAGGTGGCAGCTCAGCCGAAAAATAAACCCAGGTCTCTAGAGCTTTAAGGTGCCACTGCAAATTTTTTGCACTACCACGATGCTCAATACAATTGTTAAGTAAATAAAAACACTGATTTGTTGAAGCCTTTTAAAAAGGAGAATCTAAACACAATCTTTTTTTGAACAGACCAGATTATATTAGTGGACAACACTTAATAATCTCAATAATAATCTCAATACTGAATAATCAGCCTTTCAACACAGAAATTAGATTTATAGGGAAAACCACAAATGTAATGACGTTAGGGAAGGTTTTTTTTTTTTTTTTTTTTAAACAGTGTATATTAGCTGACAGTGTGTTTTTTTTTTTACAGTTCTATAAACTGAAAAGTCAATTATGAGTGAGTACCTATTAGCTAGTTAATATTTTTACAAACAAAAAGGCAAACCGACGAACACAAAATAAAACAATAAAATAAAACTAAGAAATCCGTGCTATGATCTAATATTCTGGCTAAAGACAAAATAAATATTATATATATATTTGTTGGTGTTTCTTTTTGTTTTTGCCTGCTAATCAGACTGTAGAAGGGTTGACAAGAACATCAGATTGCTACATTTGTTCGCTGTAGTAATCTGGAATAGGAACCACAAAGTGACAAATGGTGGTTCTGTTTAGCAGTATGGCTGTCTTGTGGTGAACATTTCAATCTTGCCTTTAGTGTGGCGCATCACATTTGCCCAACTTCTGGTGTGATGATCTGGGGATCCATCACATATCATGACTAACTAGGATATGAGGGACACTAATAGATCAGCAGTATGTGCAGGACATCCTATAGCCACATATTTCCAGCTTGCATTTTTCAGCAGGATAATGCTGAAAGCACAGAAAGGGTTTCCCATGAACATCTTTGACAGCTTACAACATTTTCTTGGCCTGCCCAGTCATTAGATTTATCACAAAGCAAGCATTTATGGAACCAGCTGGGACACCAGCATCAACTATATACAAAAATACAGGATCTACATGTCCTGCAGCAACACCTGTAGGCAAATATGGAACCTGTACACCTCAAATGCTAACGTATCATCTTTTATCCAGGTTAGATGCTGCCTAACAGGGTTCTAGACCGACCTTTCTGTTGTACAGTATTCCCCATTAAACTTATCATTTCACTGTAATATTATAAACACTTACATATTGCAATGGCGCATATATAAAGTATCTGACTGCGTTATTTGGCGTTTGTCACATGCACACACACAAACACACAAACACTTCATTTTGAAGGATCCCCTAATTTTTGTGAGCAATATACAGTGGGGTGCAAAAGTTTGGGCAGCCTTGTTAATTTTCCTGATTTACTTTTATAAATCATTAATTGTTTGGATAAAAAAAAAAACATCAGTTAAATACATCATACAGGGGACAAACAGTGATATTTGAGAAGTGAAATGAAGTTTATATGATTTACAGAAATAATCGTCTAAAATTAGGCAGGTGCATAAATTTGGGCACCAAATAAACCTTAACAATATTTAGTAGATCCTTTTTTCTCAGAAATAAACACTTAAAAACGCTCTAAACGCCCCTAGAGCGTCTAATGAGAGTCGGAATTGTGGCTAAAGGTATTTTAGACCATTTTTCTTTACAAAACATCTCTATATCATTCAGGTTTGATGGTTTCCGATCATGAACAGCTCTCTTTAAGTGACACCATAGATTTAAAAAAATATTCAGGTCTGGGGACTGAGATGGTCATTCCAGAATGTTGTATTTGTTCCTCTGCATGAATGCCCTAGTAGATTTTGAGCAGGGTTTAGGGTTGTTGTCTTGTTGGAAGATCCAGCCCCGGCACAGCTTCAGCTTTGTCACCGATTCCTGGACATTGGGCTCCAGAATCTGCTGATATTGATTGGAATCCATACGTCCCTCAACTTTAACAAGATTCCCAGTCCCTGTACTGGCCACACAGCCACATAGCATGATGGAACCACTACCAAATTTGACTGTAGATAGCAGGTGATTTTCTTAGAGTGCTGTGTTCTTTTTCCTCTATGCATTTTTGTTATGCCCAAATAAACTATTTTAGTTTCATCAGTCCACAGCACCTTACTCCAAAATGAAGCTTTAGCATAACTCAAGCGGCTCTGATTTTGATGTGGGCGGAGAAAAGGCTTCCTCTCCATCACTCTCCCATCCAGCATCTCCTTGTGTAAAGTGGAATATTTGAAAGATGCAGTGACTCCATCAGCAGCAAGACGATGTAGGTCTTTGGTGCTGGTCTGTAAGTTTGACTCTGACTGTTCTCAACATCCTTCGCTTCTGTTTATTCGAGATTTTTCTTGGTCTGCCACTTCGAGATTTGACTTGAACTGTGCCTGTGGTCTTCCATTTCCTCACAATGTTTCTCACAGTGGAGACTGAAAGCTGAAATCTCTGAGATAGCTTTCTGTATCCTTCCCCTAAACCATGACGGTAAACAATCTTTGTTTTCAGGTCATTTGAAAGTTGTTTTGAGACTCCCATACTGCGACTCTTCAGAGGACATGCAAAGAGGAGAAAAACGTACAATTGCCCCCTTTAAATACCCTTTCTCATAATTTGAGTCACCTGTGTATGGAGGTCAAGGGTCACTGAACTTACCAAACCAAAGTTGCGTTCCAGTAGTTAGTTCTAAAGGTTTTGAAATCAATAACATGACAACAGTGCCCAAATTTAAGCGCCTGCCTAATTTTGTTTAACCAATTATTGCACACTTTCTGTAAATAATAAAATAAAACTGTAAAATAAACTGCATTTCACTTCTCAAATATCACTGTGTTTGTCCCTTGTTTATCCAAACAATCAATGATTTATAAAGGTAAATCAGGAAAATAACAAGGCTGACCAAACTTTCACACCCCACTGTAAATACAATTGTAGCGCTCATCATGTATATTACTGTACTGCATTTTATGCATCTTACTGAAGGAAGTAGAAAGGCAGAGGAATCATGGAGGGGAAGCTATTATAAATATAATTTTGAAGAATAACACAATTATGTTATACAATTTATGATATCCAACACCAAATTGTAAATGATGCAACTGTTTTCAATAACATTGATACTGTAAGCTTGTCCACAATTCATTGTGTCCTCCAGAATAATTAGCATATGAAGCAGCCCAACAGGGTATAATTTCAAAGGAACTGCGACAGATTGAAAAATCTGCATCATGACTTGTGGAAGTATGGATGCAAAACAACTTCCAGCACATTAGACTTGCACCTACCGAGCCAGATTATTGGGTTGTGCGCATGTGTGTATATATAAACTTTTGTCTCTTACAGATAATTTAGGAGATGGATGCGGCTGGAGATGTTCTCCATGAATATATTTAGATAGGTGAGGTCGGCTTCAAGCTGCCAAAAACCAGAAGAAGGTGTAGAAATGTCATTGCACAAAGGGACATCATGAATGTCCCTAAACAACATAAGACAAACATTATAATCCCCAGACAATAACACACATAGACACACTCAAACAGTTAATTTTTGATTCAAAAATATATTTGTTTAAAAATCAGCTTTTTCTTAGATGTGTTTGGTTTCTGTCCAACCAAAGGCGGTGCTTGATTATTATTTACTTCTTATGTGCTGTACCAATATTGTATAATTAAAAATATTTTTTTGGTTTCAATTCGACCTTCCTGTCCATGCTGCCCTCAAGCCCTAACACATAGCCCGGTTTCTCTCTCTCTCTCTCTCTCTCTCTCTCTCTCTCTCTCTCTCTCTCTCTCACCCACACAATTTTGTCCAAGCCCAACAGAATAACTTTTTCCTTACATCCCTATATAAAAATAGCCGAAACTCTAATCAACACCATGCGACTGGTGTTTAGGACTGCTATCTGTGTGTGTGTGTGTGTGTGTGTGTGTATGTGTATGTGTTCATACGTATGTGTCCTTACATTGATAAAAATACCTAATGCCTAAATAACTATTAGGACATTATCCAGAGCAAATTACAGTTCATACAATACATACAGTCTTACAAGCATTGTGAGTTAAGGACCTTTCTCAGGTACCTAACTGTGCTAGCTTGCCAGAGGTGGGATAGGCTAAAATGCAAAACTTGTTCACTGGCTATTCAGGCTGAACTACAGACCTGCACATCAGCTCAGGTTTTCAACTTCAGGCTGTGTGGTGCATCTTTTTAGAGATCTAGGCATACCTGCAATGTGTGATCTTTGTGCTTTAAAGTCATGGATCCGCAGTGATGGGATTACCTTTTTTACTTGTCCATGTGCCCCATAAGACCAATAACTCTGCCTTGTTTTCTGAAAATAACTCTGACTCTGTGTACACTGTCTTCTATGAATATCTTGTTTTTACCTTGCCTGGGTCACAGGGCTGACCTCTGGCATCATCAGGCATAAGCCAGGTAGGACACCAGTCTACCGCAGAGAAATCATAGCTATGGGACAGGAGAATTCCTGAAACCAGAATGCAATGAGTGCTCCAAACCCAAGATGTGAACCAGTTTCATTCCAAATGTGCAAGTAAAACATAAAACATTTGAGTGGATTTGCACTTACTTGCAGTTACTGATTAAAAGTGGAGCTGGAGATTTGGTGATTTACACTTAATATCACACATATTAGGTTTAAAATACATTTACATTTAAGGCATTTAGCAGACGCTCTTATCCAGAGCATCTTACAATTATTACAGATTTACAATCCAAGCAATTTTGGGTTAAGGGTCTTGCTCAAGGATTTGAACCCAGTGCCTTAACCACTAGGCTACGACAGTCCCAAAATGACTGGATTTACGGCATTTAGTAGACGCCCTTATCCAGAGCGACTTACAATTTACATTTTACATTTACATTTATGGCATTTAGCAGACGCCCTCATCCAGACTCACAACTCATACTGTCATACAATTCAAGCAATGGTGGGCTAAGGGTCTTGCTTAAGGACCCAACTGTGACAGCTTGGCAGAGGTGGGATTTGAACCCTGGACCATGAGGTCCAGAGTCCATTACCTTAACAGATACCGCAGTCCTGCAAAATAGCACAATATTTCCAAAAAAAGAATGAACGCAACTTGAAATTCCTTGAAAGTCTTTTTTTCTTTAGTATTAATGTTCATTAGCTGAAGATTTACATCCAGGGGACATAAATGTAATTTACTAAATAAAGGCATTAATTAAAACAATAAAAAATGACTGTTGCATGACCATGGCTTATCCTCACTACATTTCCCAGTGTTTATCATTCCTGACATGTGACTTTCTACCTCATACTTCTCACTCACCATAGCAGAGTGTAAGATCGTATTGTGCATCGCTTGTCTGAGAGAACTAAAAATTCATAATATGGTTCCTGCTGAATTTGTAATTATGTTTATTATCAGTTTCACATCATAATTTGGGAAAAGTGAAGTCATAGTAAAAGGTGGAGAACTTGTATACCTGTATTGTTTATTTGGTTTATTTAACGCCACTTTCAGTATCAATTTCCATTTTAATGACCAATTTAGTGCATTTTGATCAACCTAATGAATGGTTTTGGTGAGAGCAAACTGTAGTATGTGGAGTATGCCCACACAGATATGGGAAGGACATGCAAACTCCAAACAGAAAGCACTCCACCTGGAATTGCTACAAGAAACTTCTGTATTATAATACAGAGCAAAATGTCTGTTATTTGATTTGCATACTAAAACATGTTTACCCATTAATTAACTAATATACCGCAAAGTCTTAACATTAGCCTGTGTGAATTTGCATCCTACAGTCCTACAGAATAAACAATCTACATTTTAGGTTTTTCAACTGGAATCATGAAACATGTCAATATGGTAGCATGATTAACCACTAAAAACATGAATGACTGAAATTAATTGAATTGATGTAATATTAGTAATGTCTTGCAGCATTATTTCACTATATTTGCATTTTTGCAGGTTTTTCTTTACTTTGTGAATCATTGTGACTTTACCAAATGTCATAATATTGTATGTAAAAGCTTTAAAATGTTTTTAAATCCCATAAAAAAATAAATCAGTCTAGAGGTTGAACCATGGACCCCTGCAACAAAGACCGCAATGGGTTTTCTGAAAGAAGCATGCATTTTCACATAACCACCTCCTCAGCAGGAGCACCCTGACCACTTGCCAGCACAGGGTGATTCCTCAACTGATTTTTATGGTTGGGGAATGCTTAAGGTTAGGTGTACAAATGTTTAGATGGTTTTCTACTTTTCCAGATAAAGTTTTATTCTTCAGAAATATTCCCTAATATACAGTATGCCATGTTAACTTTCAGAGGTTGTCTTCACCAAACATGCACCAAAAACCCATGCACATTTTGAAACATGATATTGACACCACATAAAGTGACACTGGCAATAAACCCTGGCTCATAGCTGATATTTCTATTCACCACAAATGAGTCTGATAGAGTTAGAGTCTTCACACTTTAGTAATGTGAAACATTAGTGTGCACCAAATAACTGGACTGAGACCCTTTGAATGGGTGTATTTTGGCCCATTTCCAAATGAACTTGTGTGGCTTGAATGATGTAGTAACATAGCATGGACCAAAGACACGTAAACAAACCACACTTGATGTGTGACACTAAGAAGCAACCCTTAAAGAAAAATATTTGAACCAAACCTAAACAAACAAGTTATGCCACTAGTCCATGTGCCTCATAAAACCAATAACTCTGCCTTGTTTACTCTGTGTACACTGTCTTCTATGAATATCTTGTTTTTACCTTGCCTGGGTCACAGGGCTAACCTCTGGCATCATCAGGCATAAGCCTGATAGGACACCAGTCTACCGCAGAGAAATCATAGCTATGGGACAGGACAATTCCTGAAACCAGAATGCAACATGATTGCTCCAAACCCAAGATATGAACCAGTTTCATTCCAAATGTGCAAATAAAATATAGATAGTCTAACCATCTAAAAGAGTGGATTTACAGGACGAGTTACTGATTAAAAGTGGACCTGGAGATTTGGTGATTTACACTTAATATTAGACATATTAGGTTTAAAATAGCACAATATTTCCACAAAAAGAATAAACACAACTTGAAATTCCGCCAAGTCTTTTTTTTTTTAGGAGCCTATTTTAATAAGTCTTAATTTCATTAGCTGAAGATTTACATCCAGGGGACATAAATTTTTAAATTTAGTCTAGGATGAAAAGCTAAATATAAAGATAAAAAAGACCCAAGATTAATATTTACCACTGGTGAGTAATATTTGGGTTGCGTTTCCCCCAACACATAAAAATTAGCGGAGGAAAAACCACACTGCCTGAAGGCAAAGCATCAAAGGACGGATTTTGAATCTATAAAGTTGACTAATTTTTTAAATTAATAATAAATACAATTATTTGTCATTTTATCTGAACCAAATTAATTAATTTGATTAAGCATTTCCCAACCATAAAAGAAAAAAAATATTTGAACCTAACCTAAACAAACAAGTTATGTTAAATGACTGTATTTCATGTTTTCATTCCAATGGATGATGCTCAAGAATACCTTCTTCTCATTTCAGGAGGTACAGTAAGTTGCATGTTACACATCATTACAGGCAACCTAACCGAAGTCTCTTTGCACGGTTTGTGTGAAAAAAAAAACAGAGTTAGTAAATTGTGGCAGCTCCATGTGGCTTGTCAGGTGGAAAAATAACAGTACACAATTAAAAATCTCAATAGCCCAGCACACAGCACTGGAAAATCATAAAAGCTGTCCAATCAGTATGTGACCTTATTCATATGATTTTGGATTAGATAGTTTTGTGATTTATTAGATTTTAATTAGGTTTTAATTAAGAATGCCAGTGCGAACACTAAGTACTAAAATGAGGCATCATTTTCCGTTTCAACCTGAACCAAGCTAATCAAAATACAAGTATAAACACACCCTTATGGCAAAGGCTCTATGCAAGCCAACCAAGTTCTCCATCAAAATTAGCACACTGACAGTTATCAAACTAACTCACCAGGCAGGTGGAAGCCAAAGTGTAATACTAAGAAGCACATAGGTACTCAGTACAACCCATTCTACAGCCACTGCTTTTTTTATGGAAATATCATCCATGTATGCTTCCTATTACCAGTTCTGGCTTCACTCATACTGTTCTTCCGTCCTCAGTTCCAGTCCTCATTATGATGGTGCAAGCAGGACTGCAGTCGAATTCTGTGGCTCATTCTTGTTTTTCACCCCTTTGCTCTATATTTATACTTTAACACATATTTTATTTTATTTTATTTTTGTTATATTCACTGTCTTACTAACTGTATATATA
>JAUZST010010074.1:0-7500 GCA_034779995.1 Parotocinclus haroldoi | reverse complement strand
TATGGATGTATGCCAGGTTCTTGTGATCTGTCCAGACAACAAAGGAAGCCAGTGCCTCCACTCTTCGAGGGCGAGCTTGACTGCCAGCAGCTCCTAGTTACCCACGTCGTAGTTGGCCTCCGCAGGGGTAAGTCGTCAGAAGAAAAAGGTGCATGGGTGCAGTTTGTTGTCAGAGGCTGTGCATTGGGACAGAACAGCACCCACGCCTGAATCCCAGGCATCCACCTCGATGATGAACTGGAGGGAGGGGGGTCAGGCTGGACGAGGACCGGGGCTGAGGTGAACAATTCCTTCAAGGTGAGAAACGCCCCTTGCCTTGATTTTCTGAGGGTCTGCCTTGATGCTCCCCTTGCCTTGTTTAAACAATCATAAAACACTGTAAAATATGAATCATTTATGTTTGATTTTTTTCTTCTCTGCATTTTCCTAAAATGATTTTTGCTGTTGATTTGTGAAGACAGTTATTCATCAGAGAGATTATCAGATAGATCTTCTGGGTTAACCGCTTTTTTAACCAGTGAAATTTCTTTTGACTTGACTCTCGATTCCCTGCAATCAAAGAATCACCTTGGTATCTGGTAAACATGTGAAATCCGACCATAGCCCAAGTATCACATTACTATAGACAGGGTGTGTCAGAGTGTTTCTGAACTCTGAACCAACACTCAGCGAGCCACCCTTGTTTTTTTATGCAATTTAAGTTACAGTTTGGATATATCCCCTCCCTCTTTGGAGGCATAGAAGTAATTAAGTATCGGGATATTATGCCAATGGAAAGTTCTCACAGTGATGGAAAGACTTTCTGTGCTCAAATTATAATCCCTTTCTGTGCTGTATAAACATACTTTCCTCTCCCATTTTTCTAAAGTTTAATGTCATTAAATTCCAGTCATTTTAGTCATTTTCCCTAAATAGCGGCACAATGGATTTAAAGTTTGAGATGATCGTTTCACCGATCGATTTCAAATAACCACATGCAAGCAAAACACCAGCACATAAGTGACCAGATGGGATAACTGGTTTAGTAGCAATTCCCAAAGTCTGATGGCAGACAGAGATAAACTGTTTGAGTAAAAACAGAGGTACACTGTAAAAATGCTGTTTTATTCAGAAATGCTTCTTATTTTAGTATTAATTTACAACTGTAGCTCGTGGAACCTGGCGTTGTCTATGACTTGCTCTGGATATGAATATGATTTATCCTTCTTGCAAAACTGTATTGATGGTAATGTGCAGAAAATACTGGAAACAGTCTCTAATAGTGCTTTGAAATGAGCTCCATGAGAACAGACACAAACAGCTTTCCTGTTCTCTGTCTCCTCTGCAGACTAATATCCTGTGTTGTAAAACCTGGAAAGGAAATGCAAATCCCAGCTGCACAGGAACTGCTTTTCTATCTACAGCTAAATAAATGTGCTGCATTCATGTCTACAGCCCCTGATGAACACTGTGATATCAGCTGGACATGATATTAGTCCAATGTTTTCCCTGACTGATCTGCACAGAATCAGATCTAATGGTGGAATGTCACGGTTAAAAGCAGCCCTCCCATCTCAGATGATGCCAGAGCAAAACTTGCATATTACTATGCAATATCAGCTGTGGTTTGTTTAGTCAAGTCAGGATTTAATTATATAATTACTAATATCTTGATAAGTCTCAGTTTTGAGAAACTTTCTTCTCATTTTGTAATCATGGTTTCCAGAATCTTATTTCATGATCCACAGGCCAAGAATCAGGTCATTGTGAGATAACCTGAACCACAACGACCCAGACTCAACAGAATAGAGTGCAGTGTATTTATAGTGAAAGGAAAATCTAATACACAGGGCAATTGGGTACAAAAACACAACACACAACCAACAGGCAAACGAACGAGCGGACACACAACCTAGTAAGAAGTGTGCCGGCGCATGAATCGTGAGCCACAGTCCTTATGTTCCAGCTGCCAGTCTGTGTCCCGCCTCCGCGTGTGGATCCGCGCCGATGATTGGCCAGGGGTTTTTCCAGGGGTTCACAAGCGACGCCATCTATCGGTTGGTTGTCTGGCCGATCCTCCACGCAGTACGCGATCCATTGGGCGAGGACACAGCCGTCCAGAGCAGGAGGAGGGTGTAAGGAGCAGAACACACGCAGCGTTGGAGCATAACAAACGGCACAGCGCAACAGAAGATAGAGAACCGTATGATGCTTTCTCATTTATTTATAATGCTTTCTCATTTATCTATTGTGGAACATGATCCAGTATTAGATATCTGTAGGTGCTAAAAGTATGTAAACAAGCATGTAAATGAACATTTCCAGATCTCATTGGTCTGAACTGTACATCAGCTTGTAGGAACCGTTCCTTCAGAACATCTTCAGTGCTGGATGTTTTCGGGTTTCCTCACATGAATTCCACAACATTCCACAATATTTCTACTGGATTAAGGTCAGGACTTTCACTTGGCCATTCCCAAACATGAATTCTAGGCTGCTTTCACCATTTTTCTTAGAACAGCTTGTGTGCTTAGGATCCCTGTCCTGCAACACGACCCAGATTCTCATGAGATTCAGTTCACAGATAGATGCCATGACATTTTCCTTTAGAATTTACTAATTTAGAATTTAGAAGTCATTAATAATTAATACTTATAAAAGAGAATAATTTAGAAGTCATTCGTTTCATAAACAATGGCAAACCGCCCTCTCCCCAATGCAACAAAAACAGGCTCAAAATATGATACTACCTCCATCACAATGTTTCACAGATAAGAAATGTCTAAGTTTGATTGCTTTGATTTGTTTTTTTTTTCCTTTTTCCCAGGCCTAATACGTTTCAGTTAAATTAAAATTGATCACTTTTTTCAGTAAACATCTGTATTGTCAATGTGAGAGACCATTAGATCTTTAGACATTACTCTTTGTAGACACTTTGTTCTTGGAATGACTTGGCCAGTCCTCAATGTTTGCAGTCTGCCTGACTGTGGATTGGTGGGGTTATAAAAAAATAACTCTATAATATTTTAAAGCCTGGTGCCAACTTTGAGTTCCCCTGAAATGCCCTTTGCTCATGCCATGACACGCTTTCACAAAGATATGTTGTGAAGATTTGTTAGGGTTACTACCTTTCACCCCAGAGCGTTCGGCCGTCTTCGCCGGTGGCTTGTAGGAATACAGAGCGATCGGTGAGGCGGTTTATATCCAGCAACTAATTTAGGACCTGATTACGAACATCTGCTGTGCCTGTTATTTAAGTGTGGGTTCTAGCATTGTTCATGGCCAGGTCATCTGACCCCACTCAGTATGCGTGCCCGACTGCAGGTGCGCTCGCGCGCACTTTTAGGGTTAGTCGGTAACATCCCGGGGCCATGAGTGCTGATGGACGCGTACGGGGGGAACCCCTGAGGTATTTAGTGTTTATAGGGCACATCCTCGCACGCCTGAGCTCATGCTCTTACCGTCCTCACACTCTATCGTACCTCACTTCAGCCGGCTGCGCGCCCTGAATGAGACGCACCCCGGCTCGACTTACGTGCACCCAAGCACATGCTCACCCCCTGGCGCTTCGGCACCTTCAGTGATGCGCTACACACACACCCGAGCTCATGCTCGGCCTTTGGCATTCGGAATACCTCTGTGCCTCGCCACTTGGGAGACGTCCCAAATCAGCACGTTATCATGCTCTCTGCACGCCTGCCCCATTGGCGCTTCGGCGCCCCCTCGCGATCAGGAGTCGGGACGCAACACAGCGGCGCACCATTACTTGCTTTCGGTTTTTTGTGTTCAGGAGCCTTTCGCTCCATTCTTCTCCCCCTTTTGGTTTTTTTATTTTATTTCCCCATTATTATTATTATAATACGTCGTGGAATTCTATCACTCCCGCATCCTTGGGTCCTATCTAAAGGCGATCACACCCAGCCAATTGCACGCTCTCTTTTACATCGTTCTGATTCTGCACACCTGTTTCTCATTAGTTCTCGCACATATATTCACTCACTCCCTTGCTAAGTCTTGTGGCCTCATACCTCGTTTCTAAGCGCTTCATTATCAGCCGTATTATCGCCTTACCGTGTACCGACCGTCATTTCTGCTTCGGCGTTTTCGATTCCGTCTAACCCCATTGGATTTGTCTGCTTTTCTCCAATTGCCTGTTTGTGTATGACCCCGGACTGTTTGACGCTGATTTTGCCCATTGGAATAAACAAGTTTGTTTGTGCACCTGGTTCCGACTTCTTACACATTTGTTACACAAATCATAACAAGATTAGACTCTTTGCTTATTAATTACAACAGTGAGCCCACTGCTTTTGCAAAATATTGATACCTGATTTCACCTTCAAATTCTAGAGGTTCTTGTCCTTTGCAAAGGTTCTTATTCCACTCACAGATGTATGTAATATCGGATCACTGTCCTCAGTACATAAATGACAAAGTATCTTTTATGTAAGTTATTTAATTGGGCTCTCATTTACTTTTAGGAACATTATCCATGCCAGCCAAATATGCCCCTGGTTAATTTATATGTCTATAGAATATTGTTTCAGAATGCTGCAAGACTTTCATGTTCCTCATAGTGAGCAAAGTTTAAGCCTTGATGTGCTGCCATGGATCCCAGAGTCCTTTTGTTAGTTTAGTCATAAACAAGACAAGAAGATATTTGTTTTTACATTTAGTAATTTAACAGCCACAAGCATTCAAAGTGACTTATAACTGATACAGTTTTAAAATCCCAGCAATTATGGATTAAAGGCCTTGTTAGCTTAACTGCTTCTCCACTACAGACACAAGTCATTAAGTACTGAAACATCCCAGTCACACTTGGCAATACATATACACATGGCATATATACATATTTATTGTAATATTCAGTGGATATATATGCAATGATAAGCCTATTTACAGCATGCACAGATTTTAGCTGACTAAGTAGATCTGACTATGGAAATCTGCTCTAAATACTGATTACTAAATCTTGACATATGCAAGATTTAAGGATTTAGGCTTAATTGCTCTGTACTAAAGCTTCAGGTTTAATTAGGAATCACAAGTGTTCCCTTTAACACGCAACAGCAGAGCATGTCAGGTTGTATAAATTTAACTGCATTTTAGACAGCACATCTAAAAAAACTGCTGCTACTGCCAGCTCTTCGAAGTCAAAGCTGCAGCCAGGAAACCTCTGGCACAAAATTCATACAGCTCCCTAATGATACCAGTTAGAGCGCTAAGCAAATGAATGTTTGCATTGCACCAGTCTAACTATCTATTGCTTTAACACCTGTACCAGATGCAATAAAACCATGGATTACTTGAGTTCAGAGCTGTTGGTATGTGTTTAGAAAAAAAAAAGATTACCAATATGCAAATTTGAATGGCCAAGTGTCAGGAAGTAAACAAACACTATGCCTGTTCACTAACTTTGCCTAACTTTGAGACAAACACTCCTCACAAAAAATAGGGAATATTTCATCATGGTGTACCAGTTAAGCATTTTTAGAGTTATGTTATATATTTTTTATTTTAAATTCATTCATTTGGTTGTGTGCCAAAGTCCTTTGAATGTGCTGATTAAAAAAAACATTGCTGTCTAATTTCAAATCTACCTTTAAATCTTAGTAAAGGCTGTCTATTCAGCAGCTCTGTAGTTCCCTCCAAAGAAACGGTATTTATGAAATATTTCACACAGGATTCAGGCCTCATCATAGTACTGAAATAACATTAATTGGTGCACTTAATATTAATATCATTAGATAATGGACATGATTCTGTTTTTGTTCTATTAAGATTTTAGCAGCATTTGACATTACAGATAATGATATCATATATTATTGAATAAGCTAGCAAACACTATAGGTATTAAGGGACTGGTACTTTCCTGGTTTAAATCCTATCTGGCCAGTTTGTTTATGTAATCAACGCTCTAAGCTCTCTAAAGTAAAGTACGGTGTCCCTCAGGGGTGTGTGCTTGGCCCACTATTATTCTCCCTGTACATGCTACCTTTAGGCAGATGTTACACAGCTGTACATATCAGCTGATCCAAAAGACGGCCTTAAAATCAGTAAAACTGAGAGGGGGACGGGCGCTTTCTCATACATGGCCCCTCAACTATGGAATAAACTCCCCACTTTAATTCGGGGTTCAGACACTCTACAATGCAGTACAATACACTCTACGGACTTACGTAACTACATTTTCTGTCTTCTCTCTGAGGTGATGTTCTGGTTTAAAAAGAGAAGTCTGACAGTGGCCAAATGTCTCTGTCAGTGATCTCTCAACATCATTGACATTAATTATATGCACATGCACGGATGAGTCAAATGCACTGGCAATTGCTTTAACTACATGGTCTTTCACTTCAATTTCATAAAAAAAATGGTAATTGCATGTTTACCAATGTGTCTATATTATTATTTAATCTAGGAGGAATGCAATGTTTTATCAAATGAAATAATCATCTATAACGCTTTAATACCATAGCTTTTGTTGAGTAAACAAAACTCCAACAGTGCAGCTTGTGTGCTAAAGTTATGTATATCAGCACGTGTCTTTAAGTGTTTATGACACAAGAGTCTTAAGGGAAAAAAGAATAATGCTCATTAGTATTGGTGTTTCTGGCAAGAAAGTCCAGTGGGGCACAATGCACTCTGAGTAGTATCTGACCCGTCGATGAAACTGCAAACAAGAGGATTTGCTCAGTGAATCTAAGCACAAATGCACACATTAACGTGAAGCAGGAATTGGCAGGAATGACATAATTAGCAGAAATCACCAATAACAGTGTTTGATCTCCCACAACTGTTATACTAAATTCCCTTACAGAATCACATAAAAAAACAATGTTGTCAAGCAGTATATTTTCTTTGTAGACTGCAACTGTAAAAACACATCCAAACCACATTTAGGTGAGGGAAACCCAATGCTTTCTGTGCCTTACTTTACAGCCAAAATAACTTGATTTGTAGTAATGCAATACAGACACACCAGCATTTTGTTTATTTCGATGTATTTAATGTCACTTTCAGCGTCACTGGCCATTTTTGCGACAGGCATGCAGAGTTATATACTCAGGACAGGCCATTTGCATGTTTTTGGACTGGACTGTGGGACAAAAATGGACTACTAGCCACAGAGCCACCGTGCTACACCCCCCCCCCAACTCATCATTGATGTTTATTGCATGAAAAACGCTGTTTTGAAAATATCGTGACATTTTATATCGATTTAGGATCATGTCATGCAGTGCTGCACAGTGACATATGGCGGGATCTGTCCCCACCAGCCCCTAATATACATATGCCACATTTAATTGGACATATGGCTTTGAAAACATCCTTCTGAACCACGTCCAGATGCACAGGTTTCCTTTGCAGTGAATGTAATGTAAAATTTGTAGATTGGTATTTATTGATCACTGACTGTTTTATTTTTTCCTGCTCTGAAGCACAACTTACACTATATTGCCAAAAGTATTTGCTCACCTGCCTTGACTCACATATGATCTTAAGTCACATCCCATTCCT
>JAUZST010010073.1:0-12611 GCA_034779995.1 Parotocinclus haroldoi | reverse complement strand
GGAGTTTTTTCCTTGCCACTGTCGCCCTAAGCTTGCTCAACTTGGGATTGGCCTTTTAGATAATGTATTACTGTAAATCTGCTTTGAGACAATGCTACGTTGTAAAAAGTGATATATAAATAAAATTGAATTGAATTGAATTAATAATATAGGTCAGTCCCAAACTGAGCAAGCCTAGGGTGACAGTGGAAAGGAAAAACTCCCTGAATACAGAAGGATGAAACCTTGGGAGAACCAAGACAGTTTTAAGTCACTTTGGATAAGGGCATGTGCTAAATGAAGTGTAAATATAATACAACGTCTAAATTTAAGTCTGTCCAAATTGTGAATCTGAAATAAATATATATATATTTTTTTTACATTTTTAGCATTTTAACAGACACCCTTATCCAGAGCAGCTTACTCATATCATCTTACAATCTAAGCAATCGAGGGTTAAGCGCCTTGCTTAAGGACCCAACTGTGGCAGAGGTGAGAGAGTCCAGAGTCCAGCACCTTAACCGCTAGGCTACCGCAGTCCCCCGCAGTGTTTTTTGTGAATTCTGGACTCAAGCGTTATATCCTTGGCCAGCTTAAATGATGTCTTTCACATTTTCTTTGTTGTTGCACCACTGCTGGCTTGTTTTAAGGTGGTCGTACAGGTCTGTTGTTTCCTGGAGACATGGCAGTCTTGCCCTTTACAAAATCAAAAGCAGTTCCATATCAATGATGCGGTTTAGTTTGTGTCACCTGTCATGCTGCTTCCAAAACAAAACAAAACAAAAAAAATCTGTGGAATGAATTCCGTTCCCTCTGGGCTATTGGTGGTGTAATCGTGTGTCAGGGTAATCTGTATCTGTCAGGTTAAATGTGAACTGTCCTACCGATTCGAGTAACTATTTGTCGGTTGTTAAAGCACTTTGGGATGCCATGTCAGTTTTTTCAGCGCAAGTAAGTGTTTTATGGTTCTCATGATCGGTCTGTTGAGGCAGCCACCTCTATTATACATGAATTATGAAGAACTATATACTGCGAATATATCAGAAAATGTATTAGAATTGTGGTCTGATTTAGAATGAAACTGTGTTGGACTAGCGGTTTGGGTACTGGACAGTAAACAGAGTACAGTGATATAGTCATGGGTAGAAATGTCAGAGTTGCTGACAAATTCAGCGTGCAGTTATATCACAGTTATACCAGTTATACACTGGGTCTTGCTATAAGAAGGTATAAATTTGCTTCTCCCGCTGCCCTATAAAAAGGCTCTGAGGCTTTAATCTTAGTGTGAGATCACTGGCTGATAGACATGGCTCTACTAGGAAATTTCTGACATTTTGGGGTGTTGACAGGCTTTGAGAAAAGACAGACTTTGTTGTCGCGGCACCCATGACGAGTACTAGCATTGACATCCTTTGTTTGTAATGGTGCTGGGCTGCCCTGGACTGGCAACGAACCGTCTTTAGTGACAAACACAGGTTATCGTACGGAGGCCTTGTGGTGACCGTTTCAATCCTGCCTTTGCTGTATGATGGATGTGGATCTGCAGGTCCAGCTGCAACATCAGGGTGTAAAGTGGATCCAGGGTAGAGGTGTGACTAGAGCCTCCTTTCAATTGTGCCATTTTCCCCAATCAGCTTCGGACCTTTTGGCTCCAGTTTTGTAAACATTTACAAATATCATCATTACATTCATAAACACAAAGTTTCAGTCAATTTCACAAACTCCTTCTTTATATTTGTTTGGTTTTTTTTGTGTATTGGGGGGTCAATGATCTGTATTAATCGTACCCCTTAAGAGGCGGCACGGTGGGTAGCACCCCTGACTCAGTGCATGAAAGTCCCAAGTTCAATCCCAGGGTGGGCCCTTTCTGTGTGAATTCTCTGCATGTCCTCCCAGTGTCAAACCCAGCATGGGTTTACTCCAGGTAATTCGGTTTCCTCCCACAGTCCGAAGACATGCGTGTTAAGTGACCCTTAGTGTGTGACTGTGTGCGTGTGCGTGTGCCTGCCCACCCTACGATAGACCCAGAGTTGCCGGGTGGGCATCGACTGGCCCCACGACCGCATGTGGATTAAGCGGTAGATAGAGGATGAATGAATAAATTATCCCATGAGTTATAGTGAATGAAACTGGAGCAGTGTAAACGTGTGGCTAGATAATTAAAGTGTGTGGTCATGCAGTGGTTAACTGTGAGCCAGCAGGTCCAGGGTTTCTCTCCTCTGCCAAGTTTCCAGATTCAGATCTTTGAGCAAGGCCCTTATTTCACAAGTGCTTGGATTGTAAGAATGGTATCAGTTGTAGTTGTAAGTCACCCTGGATAAGGGTGTTCGCTAAATGAGTAAATGCAAATGTCTTGTACGTCAGTCCAGCTTTTCTCGGATGCTCTTCCAAAAACCTGCATGTGCACACATCTTTGTGGAATTTGGGTTTTAACAGTGATTTTTCTCTGTAATGAGGCCCCATTTCTCATGCGTTCTGTAATGTCACCCATCCAGTGGGATTATCAGTCTGAAGTTCACAGCTCGGATGAGTTCATTTCCATAATGAAAGCAAAGCTGCAGACTGACTTCCACTTGGCTGAAAAGGCACATTAACTCCTTGATGCTGGCTTTTATTCTGCATTCAGTCTTCAAAAGTCTCGTTTTATCTCCTGCAGACACGTCTGTAATGTTCGATTTAATTAACAGTTACACTCCCATCAGTGTCGGATAGTTTGTGTGTTTTTAAACATTAGAATTATGCTTAAAAACATGCCGAATGCAGAGAAATATTGGAAAATGTATACAAGGTGAGTCAAAAGTCACAGGACACCCTTTTTTTTTTTTTTTTTTTTTTTTATTTCAGAACGTAAAGGGAAAACGGTATATCTGAATACCTTTGCAAGTAATGAGTGAGGGGGCCTATCTTTTAGGGTACGGCCCGGACAGGGTCGCCATCTTGAAAGCTGCCATATTGGATCAAGGGCAAGAATTTCCTTGAAGGGGAAGCTGGTCATGCAACATATCAAAGAAGACAGAATTGTCTCAGAAATCGATTGCCGGAATCAGAACTGCAATCTCTCTTGTAATTCAAAAGTTGTCAAAACAAAGTTCAAAACTTTTAATGTTCGTCTGGAGATGAAATTGACGGTTCTGGGATTTGGGGAACGTAGCTGCCGTATTATAGCCACAGACTTTAATAACCAACACCCAGGAAGAAAACCAGTTCCACACAGCACTGTTGCACTTCTTTTAGCCAAATTCAGAGAAGCCGGGACTGTGGACGATAAACCACGTAATGATCTTAATGATCTAAAGAAACGTCAACAATGGTTTTGCGAAAAATCCACAACTCGGCATGCGACGTGTCCCGTGACCCCATGGGTCCTGTGACTCTTGACTTGCCCCGTATATTAGGGAAGTTAAATTATTAAACGAGCTTAATTGCATTTTAACACAGACATTTCTTTCCATTAACAAACACTTTACACGCTACACGATCGAAACTTCAACAGAATGCATTCATTACTTTGAACAATTCAATAGCGTTATTTTCATCATGTTTTATTTCGTTTGCCGCATCACAACATTAGGTACGTTTTTAAACAGGCAACTGTGCAAGCTGTTATTTAGTGTGCCAGTTGGTGTTACTGCATTTGTGATGGAATCTGCTGTTGCACGGTAATGAGCAAAGCGTTTAAAGACGTGCAAATTAATTTACTACAATCAGCAAATACAGTAGAATTCCTATAGGGAGAAGTGAACTGGATAGCATTTGAGATACAGCCCATTACTACAGGTCCATCACGGGGTCAAAGCGCAAAAATGTGATTAACAGCAAGGAAATATTATTGCGCCGACAGACGGCCCTTAAAAACACAACAGGATCCTTTTTTTTAGCTACTTTTATATGAAGTGGCGTGTAATCGCATGTTCCAGACAGTTAAACTGGGGTGTTTATGTGAAGCAGCTGCTGTGACAAAATTACATACAACCCCCACAATCTGTTCCATTTAGGCTAATGAAGCTATACGCCGACTGGCCATTTTATTAGGTACACCTTGCTAGTATTCTGTTCGACCCCCTTTTACATTCAGAACTGCCTTAATTCGTTGTGCTATAGATTCGAGGACTGGCTAGAAATATTGTTTATAAATTCTGGTTCATTTTGGCATAAAGTCATGCAGTGGCTGTAGATTTGTCTGCATGATAAATCTCCCGTTTCACCACCTCTCCGTTTCTCTATTGGATTGAGATCTGGTGACTGTGGAGGCCGTTTGATTACAGTGAGCTCGTCGGTGTATTTAAGAAACCAGTTAGAGATGATTCAAGCTTTGGGACATTGCTGAAATTAGTCATCAGAAGATGATACACTGGTCATAAAAAGATGCGCATGGTCAGCAACAGGACTGTAGACTGTGGTGTGTAAATGGTGTGTAAAAGTGTGAAAAATATTCCCCTCACCATTACACCACCAGCAAGCTAAACTGGTGATGCAAGGCAGACTGGATCCTCTTTATGTTCATGTTCATGACCAATTCTGACCAGCCAACGTTTTTCCAATCTTCTATCGCCTGGCACCTGGTGTGGCTCTCTGTTGCTGTCGCCCATCTGCTTCAAGGTTTAATGTATAATGCGTTCAGATATGCCCTTTTGCATATTTAGGTTGTAACAAGTCGCTTTTTGAATTACTGTTGCTTTTCTAGCTCGAACCAGACTTTAGAAAGCCTTGTTTTCGGACTCCTAGCATCAGCAAAGCATTTCGGCCCAGAAAACTGCGGCTTACTGGATATTTTCTTTTTGAGACCATTTTCTCTAAATCCTTATGCCGGCTAAATATGAAAATCAAAAAACTCCATCACATTCAGTCACTTACATCATTACAGCATACGTTTCTTACGCAATCTGATGCCATGATCTTCAGAAAGTCATTTTGACCATGTGACTGGCTGATTAGATCTTTGCAATAAGCAATGCAATAGGTGTACTAGGTGGGACTGTGGTGGCCTAGTGGTTAAGGTATTGGACTATGGACCAATAGATCTCACCTCTGCCGCAGTTGGGTCCCTGAGCAAATCTCTTAACTCACAGTTGCTTGGAATGTAAGACTGTATTAATTGTATGTTACTCTGGATAAGGGCGTCTTTTTGATTTGTATATGTTGAACATAAAATAAAGGGAATTGTGAATAGGGAACCACACCAGATAAAACCCGACGTACAAGTGGCCAAGCAGGGAAAATGCTAGTTAAGTTGTTAAGTTACCATTTTAAAGCATTAGTTTTGATGGCCCTGCTCTATATTTATGTTCCACAGGTATGTTGCAAATTCAGACCGCAGGTCCTTGTGTATAATGAGGGGTTTATACAGAATTGTTATCAATCATTTTTTTAAGTAAAGTCATAATTTAAGCAGCTCTCAGTTGTGTGGGTGGTGTTTATGGTGCCTGGTTCTCCCCTAAGAAAAGTCTTCTTTGCCCAGTTTGAACATAATTGCTTTTTCCTTGCACGACATGCGCTCCATCAACGAGCGATAATAAATCCTCCACCACTGTCTGACAATTTTTGGAACCACTATATTAAACAGTGAAAGTCACAATAAAGGTAAAATAAATCACTGTCAAAGCCATTGGAAAGAAGTATTAAATGTTTGAGCAGTGTCTTTTTCAATTTGGCACCGTACACAAGTATTGCATGATATTCTGTGCATCTATGGAGTGCAGTCGAGTCGGTGCTTTAATTTGACTTTCTCCTGAGCGTTACGGTTATGTCCCGCTAAAAATCTTGCTCATCTGAAATGATTGATCCGAACTGTAAAAGAACTGAAGAACTCCTAGTGTTTTTGGGTGGCTCTGGTGTGAAACATAAGAGTGAATGAATACACTGCCAAACAAGATGTAGTTAATGGGTGTCGTTACAAAGCATTGTGGGCAGGGTTCAACAGTAAGCATTTATTAACTGATTATTACACATTAATTAATCTAGATAGATAGGCAGACAGACTGACTGAGTGATTGATAGGTCGATTGATAGTTAAATACTTGATCCTGAAGGTCCTGAAGAGAGGAAATAAGTCATGACTTACCCTATTTGTAATGTTTATTTTTGACCTTCTTCTCTTGGGAGTCTGCATGTCCTCCCCATGTCTGCGTTGGTTTGCTCTGGGTACGCCGCTTTCCTCCCACAGTCCAAAGACATGCGGGTTAGGTTAATTGATTACTCTAAATTGGCATTGACTTTTGTGTGTGGTGTGTGTGTGTGTGTATACCCTATATATATGTGTGTGTGTATATATTTGTGTGTGTGTGTGTGTGTGTGTGTGTGTGTGTGTGTGTGTGTGTGTGTATGTGTGTGTGTGTGTGTGTGTGTGTGTGCATATATATATATGCGACGTTAAAGAAGCCAAATAAGCAAAGAAATAAAACCTACCTCTCTTGTTTGTTAAATAAAATGTCCTTGTTTTGGAAACGGCATATTGTTTCATGGAGTGTGCAACGTGGAGTTGTAGTTGCCCTGGGCAATCATTATTGGGGTTTGTGGATTGTGGGTAATGTAGCTTATTTTACAGTGAAATACAACCCTGCTTTGCATAATTAAACAAATCAAATCATTTTATCTGTGAATGCATTCTATTTTTGGGAGATAGTTTGTCATGTTAGTTGCACATATCTGATGTAAGGTCTGGTTTTGGTGAAGTATGCTGCTTTGGTCCACTAGCTTCAAGCCACATCTCTTTTAAACCAAACACTTGGAATCTTGAGAAAGCCAGACTGGAGGCAGGTCATGGTTCAAAAGCTTTCCGAGCTTATTGTTAGGAGTATTTAAGAGTTTGTTTGTGGGTGTGTGTGTGTGTGTGCGTGTAAACATAACAGATTAACTGTCTGCAGTATGAACTCTGCAGGGTTGTGGTAGGAGACAGGACATTTGAGTTCCTGTTGTTCTCAAACACAGGAGTTACGATAGTGCTGAGGCCATCACGTAGTGTTCTGTACAAAAAGGTCACAGCTGCACGCTTACAGACATGTAATGATTACAGACTCAAAAGCAAGTCTGCAAACAATCAAAGCCCAGGAACTAACTCGTCCATTTATTTAAAAAAACATCATGCGAAAGATACATTGACCAAAAGGATCTATGGGGGAGATACTTCTGGGTACCTGGACATTGTGGACTAGAGGGAAATTGAGATAGCTGACGTTAGAGAGAGGAAACAAGTTCTGATTCCCCGAACAGGTCTTTAAATGACCATAAGTAACGACATCCAAAATAATGGAACAAATAACAAACCAACCTATATGAAAGAAACCCAAACAAAGAAGGAATGAGTATAAAAAAACACAAAAAACAAGAAAGCTGACAGACCAAAGCATATACACAAATGGGTAAACAAAACACTACACAAAACCTGTGCAGTGTAGAGGCCACTGGATGACTTCTTGGTTCTTATAGGCATTTCCTTCTAATCCAGAAAGGCATCTTCAGTTCTTGAAACTGATTGGTTGTTCCAGGTATGTAACCCTAATGGGGGTCACTGTGGATGTGGTCCTGAGCGTCGTTTCCCCATTTTGCCGTCATCCGAGTCATTAGTCATCGAGATGTGAAGATGTGGGGGTTTAACCTCTGGGGGAAGGGATCACAAGACCACTTTGTAGGTGGCTGAAGCCCAGGGTTTTACACCACCTCCTTTGTTCAATAATGGTTATTTTTATCTGACACTACTTGTCTGACTGCACTGTCAACTGTAAAGGCAAGTCAGAACTGCATGGTGCTTTTTACAATAAAGCAATATCTCAATGCAGTTTTACAGTTTTTATCTTCCAATAGCCAAGGCCAAATGCTAAATGTTATAGGAAAGAAACCTTGGGAGGGACCAAGACTCAAAGGTCCCAAAGTTCCTTTGCTGGCTTAGATGATACATGTAAGAATTCATTTTAAAAAGACGTTAACAAATTAATACCTTTTATAGTAATATTTAACACTTTGTATGCAATTATGTACACTTTTTTTCACACTGTTGATTGATTCTCAGGATTATCTAAATTAGTAACTTGGTCTGAGGTGCATATTTTAGTTGATAACCGGCCAAAACCTGTACATAGCCAATCGATCCATCCATCTCCAATGTTTACTGTGCTCTAGTCCAACTGAACTGTACCTTAGCAAAACTCTTTAAGCACAGTTTAGCATACCGGACACAGCACTGAGCCATCATACTGGCCAAATGTACTTTGTTTTTAGGGGGTCAAACACGATTGGGCAATATAAAGATATACCACAAGAACATGATTTGTACCTCTTTTTCAAAAACCTTGTTACAATTGCTTATTTTTTTATGTCAGCAAAGCTGTATGATGTAAATTGGATGGTCCTTCGAGATGGAAAAGGTTGAAAAACCCTGACTTGGTCTACCCTCTGTGAATATGGCCTGAAGTGCTTAGTATTAACACAACACTCACAGACAGAATCCATTCCTGTCCCAGAGGAGGTTTTATTTATTCTATGGTGGTGAAAATGACCAGGGAAGGGTGGGTGTGCGGACAGTTTTACTCAAGGTGCTCCCTGTGCACTTGCGAGAGGGTAGTTAATAGCGAGCTGGAGAGCCGCTTTCCTCAGGGGAATCTGCAGGAGAGAGAGAGAGCGAGAGAGAGAGAGAGAGAGAGAGGGAGAGAGAGAGGGAGAGGGGAGAGAGAGGGGAGAGAGATAGAGATAGAGATGTTAGTGTCGGGTACCTTTACTGAACATTGCATTGATCTTCTCCCTCTTCTCCACCAGTCTGCAGCTCTTTTGTTCTCCTCCAGATCTGATGCACACAGTTTACTGAAGTGGTGCAAACTCGCTGGTTACAAGCCTGTCAGGGGTTCTTGGATTTCATGACGGTGTCCTTGGTGCTGCAGGTACCAACAGTGATTTAGCAGATCCTGGAAACATTTAATTCTAGTTTAGAGTTAGCTGTAATAGTATAGATATGATTTTGATAATCGAAGGTCACTCACAGCAAGAAGGTCCCGGGTTCGATCCCAGGGTGAAACGGCCTGGGTCCTCTCTGTGCGGAACCTGCATGTCCTCCCCGTGTCTGCGTGGGTTTACTTCGGGTACTCCGGTTTCCTCCCACAGTCCAAAGACATGCGTTAGGTTATTTGGTGTCTCTAAAGTAGCACTTTCGTAGTTTCGTGCGCGTGTGTGCGTGCGCACCCTAAGATGGATTGGCATTCCTGCCCTTGCGTGCAGAGTTGCCGGGCGTCGGCTGACCCGCGACCCCATGTGGATTAAGTGTAAGAAAATGAATGAATGAATGAATGAATGAATGAATGTGTGCAAAGCGCAAACGATACATTAATACATCATACAACTAAAAACAAGATAAAAACAAGAAAAAAAAAACTTTGTGGAAATGTAAAATATTAATAAAAGCTGTAAAAATAGAGTATAGGGTGATGGATCTGATATTTTTGTTTGGCAAAAGGCCAAAATGCATTGAAAGACAGAAAATCAGCCAGATGGTCCAGAGACTCAAGTGAATGTGAACCAGTTTGTATAACTGTATAGTTTGGGGATGTGGCTTTTCATTCATAAAAATGAAACAAAATAAATAAACAAAAAGCTATCCTGTATAGTAATTAACTATATGGCAGGGGCATTTCTCAACTACTTGTCGTCCTTGGGCACACTTTTACCTTTCTGCGTGCCAGTCAGTCATAGGGGCACAGCTGTGCATAATAAAATAAGCTTGAGAAACACTAAAAAGATTAAGTGATTTAGCACTATGGAGAATCCAGAAATGCTTGCTTTATATTATGAATGGGTTACAAGTGAGTTTTTGCTGAAATAGCAGAGCTCATTAATTAGCAGGGGTGTCCACAAACTTTTGTCTGTATAGTGCCTCGGTTAAGTGTATATACACCAGGTGCTGGGCATTTCAGTTCACCCTAAAGCACGGGTGCTACCGTCACCCTTATTACTTTCACAAATGTGTTTTATTAGTATGCATGTGAGTTTGTATTCATCTCATGCACTGTTGTGTTTTGCTGGGTGTCTGCACACTCGATCCAATCAGCACACCTATTTAATGTGATTATACTCAAATGAGAGCTTATTAGAGTCTAGGTACTGTCCTGTGCAGTGATGCAGAAGCTAGAGGGATGGCTATGGGGAATGCTAATCCAGCACATTTTAAATGATACAGTACACGTTTTGTAAACCGCATCATGGTGATGAGCTAAATGATATGGCTACAGTCACACACATGTACAGGCTTCTGCTCTAATGTGTGTGTGTGTGTGTGTGTGTGTGTGTGTGTTTGTGTGTGTGTCTAGGGGGCATCTGGAGATCTAATGATACGAAACATTCAGCTGAAGCATGCTGGGAAGTACGTCTGTGTTATCGACACTGATGTGGAGAGTTTGTCTGCGGCTGCCATTCTAATTGTAAAAGGTAAATAATAATAAATTTTAAAAATTTCAGCCGTCATGAATAATTAAATTCCATTTCCAGAAAAGATTGGGGGGGGAATAACAGGTAAACATTCAAAATGAGCAATAAATAAGGACACTGTGGCATTGCTGGTGCTAAGGCGCGGCAGTAGAGATTTATTTCTATGTGCTGCAAAGTCTAACAAACCAGCACTGGGAAAAAAGCATGAGCTTTGATAGAAAGCGTTCATACATCCACCTCGGTCGGGATAGAAAGCGTTCATACATCCACCTCAGTCGGGATAGAAAGCGTTCATACATCCACCTCAGTCGGGATAGAAAGCGTTCATACATCCACCTCAGTCGGAATAGAAAGCGTTCATACATCCACCTCAGTCGGGATGGAAAGCGTTCATACATCCACCTCAGTTGGGATAGAAAGCGTTCATACATCCACCTCAGACGTAGCGACCTGTAGCTTTGGATCAGATTATATTTATCATTCATTCGTTTTCTTGACTGAGGAAAATCTCTTAAAGAAATATTTCATTGATGATTTAGAAATGTATCTTTTTTTTTTCCTTTAGTATGAGTTAATTAGATGAAGACATCAAAGCTGTTTAGCATAGACCTCTAATGAGTTTTATACGATCAATAGCTTTCAGTTCGGCTTAGCCCAGCATGACCAACAGCTTTAACTGCAGTTTAAAGATTTAAAGGCTTTATAGTACAGCAGGCTTAACAGACTGTAAAATGTTATAAAGTAGACGTCTTATTTACTCCATTTGCATGTTTAAGAACTGGAAATGTGGTAATGAGTTTGAAATTAGGGGGAACATTGCTTGTTTAGGCTTTGAATGCTTGATGTTTTTTTGTAAAATCATAATGCTTTTTAGGTATCAGTTCCGAACAGTAAATGCACTGCAGCTCCAGCGTAATTGTGTCCCCTAAATGATACAGCCTTCAGTCACATGAAGTCATGTAGGAGGATGTATTAGCCTGAGAGAACGCCCTGTATGTTACATCTGAAACAGAGGGACTAGCGTTAGATGTGTATAGAGTTAAGCGAGACCAGCAGATGGAGTACAAATTAAACACTGGTCTGACCCTTGTTCAATGGTAGATCTCAGCTAATTTAATAGAGATTCTAGAGATTCTTTAGCTCTGTTTTTGCTCTTCTGATACCAGTTCTCCAGAGATCCCGAGTTTGATCGTCGACACCTGTGTGGAGTTTGCATATCCTCCCACGTTCCAGAGACGTGCATTAGGTTAACTGGTCACTCTAAATTGACCCAGTGTGAATTGGCCCAGTCTGACTGGAATTTATGGATAAGTAAAATTCCTAGGTAGTACTAGGGGTGTGACGATGCACCCTGCTCACGATTCAAGTTCATGATTCGATTTTTTTCATTTCTGAAGTGTAAACAATACGTTTCTAAACAAAGCTTAAGTGCCGTGCAAAAGAAACAGCTAGAAAGGATGATTTAAAATTATAAACCAAATTTTTAAAAGCCATTTGTAGCTTTCCATATCTTAGATGGCCAATTAAAAATATCCCTTTATTTCTGACGAATAACAATCTACTTTTGTCTTTTCTTGTTTTAAAAAATGTAAACAAAGATTAAAAAAAACGGCCATATAATCAGTGCTGTGGAAAAGTAAGAATATTGCCGACAAAAGGTGATAGGAAACCCAGGACATTTCAGCCTTCATTCGGCTGGTCACTGCTCACCTGCCTGGTGTCTCCAAACTACAAATCATACACAATCATACACACAGTCACACTAGGGGCACTTTGGAAATACCAGTTAACCTAACATGCATGTCTTTAGACTGTGGGAGGAAACTGGAGCAGCCCGAGTAAACTTACATGAACGCACAAAGGACCCAGACAGCTCGACCTGGGATCGAACCCAGGACCTTCTCGCTATGAAGCGACAGTTTCCCCCACTGTCTTAGGGAGGCTGTAACTAATGCAGAGAGAGAATTACAAACAATAGAATGAAAAATGAATCAATTTAAGTATTAAGAATAAATATTTTGTAATTCTTTATTCTTAAGTACGCTGCACACAAAAATTGCGGGATATTTCATTCAAAATGAAATATATAAAAAATGCAGTATATAAATTACTGTATAGTACTGTACTAAATGTGTTGTTTAAAATCAGTCAATCAATCAAAATGTATTTATACAGAGCTTTTTACAATGGAGCATTGTCTCAAAGCAGCTTTACAACAGTATATT
>JAUZST010010072.1:0-37696 GCA_034779995.1 Parotocinclus haroldoi | reverse complement strand
TGCTTAAAAATGTAAGACTGTATTAATTGTAAGTCGCTCTGGATAAGAGCGTCTGCTAAATGCTGGAAATGTAAATGAAATGTAACTACTCAGCAAAAGACATAAATCAGTCAGATTGCTCTACAACTCCAAATCCAAAAATGCATAGAAATAAATACAGAGTGTCAGACATTTACTTTTATAATGTAGACTGTAGACTTTATAGTGCAGACTGTATGAACCCAAGATATTTAATGTTTCATCTGATCGACTTCATTTAGATCTAGTAATGAATTAAGTTGGCATCAGTTGGTATCCTCTTGGTAAAACATAAATGGGGCAAGAAGCAGTGGCCATATTACAAATTGACAAATGCTTTACTCTCCCAACCATTTTTATTAACATATGAATTTGACCAGCCAAAACAAATGGTAGCCTAGTGGTTAAGGTACTGGACTGTGGGTTCAAATCCCACCTCTGCCTCTGGGTTGGCTGAGCAAGGCCCTTAATCCACGATTGCTTACACTGTAAGACTTTATTAACGGTACATCACTCTGTATAAAGGTGTCTGGAAAATGTAAATCTTATTCATACTTCCTGTAATAAAATAAAAATCTATGTAAATGTCCCAACCTTTTCTGAATTGGTCTTGTACTTTAAACCATAGCTTATGAGTGTTGACTTTTTGTGTGAGGCTACCTCCAAGCATGATGCATTGTAATTAATACCCAGAGCTGTTCACAAAGTTTCAGAAGCACAAACACATAGAAATGAACAGAATAACCCACATCCACTTCTCTGCAGGATATCCCTATCAGGATGTGCTACAAAGCTCAGTGTGTGCTTCAGTGGATGCCTTTAAAACAAAAGTCCTCCAGATGTTTGCGTGGAAAACCCCAGACTCAGCTGCACTTGTTTATTCCCCAATGCAGGAACTGTGTGTATTTGGGTTTATGTTATACGTTAACGTGAAGGAAGCTATTCGGATCGGTATCGTGCTTTTTTTTTTGTTTATACAAATCGGAAACAAATCTTGCTCGCTCCTATCATGCTGATCTTCCATACGAGTATTTGCACGCTCGCCAACTAATTGCTCATCTATTCTATTTTAAAGGAGTTGGTCAGAAAAAAAAACCGTGTAGCTGTTTAGCCAGAAATAAGTGTTTATAGATGGGTACTGAACTGGTGAAACTTTTGCAGTTTCTTGTACCTGCTTTTATATTTATAGCTTATAATAGATGGCCTTATCCAGAGCAACTTACAGTGGATACAGTAATGTTTTAAGTGGTATTTGTGAATGGAACTCTGTATTATAGAGCTTGATAAAGTAATCCCTTGCCCATGTGGTTCTATCAGCTGGTGATAAATGGCTGTTCTTGATGCAGTGCTGTCTGAGGGGTCTGAGATCGCCCCTCTTCAGTTTAGGCTTGTACCCTTTTCCTTTACACAATTCTTCCAGATCCTTTAAATTGTTTAATGATATTATGCACAGTAGAGGAAGAAATATGTAAATTCCTTCCAATTATCTCACGTACAATATTTGTTGACAAATTAGAGATCCTCTGCACATGTTTGCTCGTCAAAACAAAACCTTTCATGAGTGAGTCGTGGCATAAAAATGAAATGAGAACATTATTATATTTTTATCTCATTAATAACACTAAGTTGCCCTTGCTCCATACATATTTTGGGATGTGTTGCGCTGGATACGATGGATTGGCACACTATCTAGGGTTGTCCCTGCCCTTGTGCCCAGAGTTGCCGGGTGGGCACCTGTGTGGATTAAGCAGAGGATAATGAATTGATAAATTAACTGTGTTTTGGCTGGCACGAGTCCCGCGACTCGACTCATACCAATTTACGTCAAACGAGCAAAATACGAGCAAAATACGTCAAGAACCGAGGTACCACTCTACATCGTCTCTTTTTTAACGCCTAATTAATACTAATTAACTACTAATTAATATACCTACTGCAAATATGTCCTGCCATGCCATTACTGCCAAAACCTGCACTGATTAGGGAAAGAAATGAAGTGCATTACTGGTTTAATTATGAACCATAACGACGTCCCTCTACTATTGCCTACCTCCAAACAAAACCTACCAACAAAAGATGACTTAAAAACCAGAGTTGGTACATGTTCTCTTTTGTTCTATTGAAGTTTTGGATTGTCCTAAAACACTGCATTATACAAATGAACCGGTAACAGCTTAATAACCCTGCATTTTGCTCTGGAAGCAGAAACATTTGCAGCAAACAGAAAAATAAAAGCGTGATTAAATTGATAAAGAGGAGCACAGAGTATAAATACATGCACCCTAAAGCTTTTGAATATTGTAACTAGTTGTGCTTCACAAACAGCACAGTCGGTTAATTATAGAGTAAATTATAGAAGCCATGTTATTTAGTCACTTTTTCATTTTCCACTGATACCAAATCATTATGAATTTGTTTGGCTCAGTGAGCTGTAATGACAAAGCGGCTGCTCTTGTGTATCTTTTTACTGTGTAGTTCTGCCCTTTCACGTCACAGCTTTATCTTCGACGACACATCATGCTATCGCGTCTGCTTGTAATGGCAGGGCAGTTATATTCAATTATGATGTTTATCTACAAAGACGTCTTCAGCTCTGGCCGCTGCGGATGCATGCTGGACGCTTGTTCTTTATGAACCAGAAATAGAGATAAGAAAGCCTAGAAAGGCTTTGGTCTCTGACAGCACTGTACGTGCCTTCGTTCTATTGCAGCTGCATTTGCAAAAGCCACAATTGAAGAAGGAATTATTTTGTGTGCATGCTGATTGCAACACTTATAACACATTACATAATTTCCTGAGTTGGTGCTGGCTAAGCATGAGATTTCCATATTCTTGAAACCAGTGTGATACTTCATTTTTTTCTCTATCTCTATTAATAATGGCTGTTACTGAAGTTGCTGTGTGCATATTTAATAAAACTGTTGGCCTAGTTACTTAGATTTGACTTTTTAATGCTGATATCATAAAAAAAAAGCTTTGCAAAGAACAGAATGAAATGCATAACACATCTGCAATATTATAATAGTATAATATATACAGTATATACACACTCACACACACACACACACACACACACACACACACACACACACACACACACACACACACACACACTGAGAAGTCTGAGAGCACTAGTATAAAGGTGTCTATTTTGAATTTTTCTACAATTTTAAAACAGAAGTACTTTGGTCTTTGGCCACTTTATTATAAAAGAAGCTATGATTTTGGGTAACTATATGTATTGATGTGTAAGCGTCTTCGCTATGATACAGTACAGACTACATTAAACTCATCGGTTCGTGATAAATTTACCCTATGATGGATTTGTCAGAATTAATGTGAAACTTTGCTCAGCACGCATCATTTTCAGTAAATTTCAGAACTGATTTGTCTTTGGATCTCGGTATGTTCACCCTTTTGCTAAATATGACCAATGATTCCAATGAGCATCTTGTAATGTTTCTGTAGGTCTTCAAGTGTCCCCATAAATGCTCAGTGGGCCTTAGGTCAAGTGGTTTGGAGGAAAGCCAATGACAATCAGCACTCCTTGATCTTCTTATGTCTTTGAGCTGCTGAGAATGATGGCTGATCCTTACATTACGATGTTTGTCATGACTGTTTTTCAGCCCCAGTATAAACGACCTGACCTGGAGATTGTTACGTTTAAAAACTGTATAGATCTGAAGCCTCTCTTATGATTGGTTAGAAGGCATTGAGTAACTTTCTGTACAGCGTGACTCTGTTTAAAGCTTCTGCTTTTTTGACTAGAGAAGTTTTTCTTTGTGGCATGGCTGTGTTGCTTTTGAGCTGAAACCTGATTATAGATGCTTGGTAGCTAGAAAAAACATCAATGATCTCCAGCTGCCATCCTTGGACAAATGTTTGCCTCTCTAGCTATTTTCTTTGGTATGTATGGGGAGATATTGTGCTCACGTCTTCATCCATACTGTGTTATTACAACAGTGGCTGGGTCATGCAGTGGTGTACCCCAGATCGAAACTCTGGGGACCCTGAAACTTTGACGGGCTTCACATTGCCAGAGTTGGAACCTGTGCTCTCCCAACTGAGTCACTCTGGTTCGTATCCCACCTTTGGCGAGGTGAGGTCCGATGTTGTGTGTCACCGTTATTAGGACCGTTTTTGTTTTTAAAAATGAATTTTCTTAAATTAGAGGTTAGATTGTGTGCATGTACATGTGTGTGTGTACGTACCCTCTGCTGCTGCAGTGCATGGAAATGAGGGAAACAGTCAGTCAGGAATGTGACAGGAAACCACTAGTTAATTCCCCTGCCTGTGCAGTCACTTTTCACCGGTTAGATAACTGAAATCAGACACGTCTCAGAGTGATCATCATTAATGCTGCATTATATGTCCCTGTCCTTCTTGCAGATGTCCGTCAGTCCGTCAGTCCGT
This sequence comes from Parotocinclus haroldoi, assembly GCA_034779995.1. Lineage (NCBI taxonomy): Eukaryota > Metazoa > Chordata > Actinopteri > Siluriformes > Loricariidae > Parotocinclus > Parotocinclus haroldoi. The sequence goes on along the minus strand of JAUZST010010072.1, from coordinate 33,265 downwards.
CCGATTAATGATACTTAAACTAATAACTGGCACAATCCTCATTCCAGAAAGCTCTTATATCAGGGCTGACACTGTACCATTATACTGTGAAATCATCAAACCTTAGCTGTGGCTGGACTCAGAAAGCTCAATACGAAGAGTCTCGCTCATTTGCATCTACATGCGCTTAATAATGTGATAACTGCTGAAAATCAGATTTTATCAGTAAACCGATCGACAAGTTTACATGCAAAACTATCCAAATAAACGCCCTTTTTATATAGCGATGTTTACAACAGAGCATACTCAGCATACAAACATCTAGCCCCATAGCTTTATCTGAGCAAACCTGGGCTGACAGTGGCAAGGTAAAAAAAAATGGACCCAACCTAAACATTGTAAGTAAGAATTAAAAAAAAGTTTCCTTATTAATATATTTATAATAATACGTTTAAGCATTTTTTATACATTGAAATATAAACACACTAAAAATGAAAATTAAAAGAGTATATATTTAAAGAAAATATGATAAATACAATAGACTAATATATTGAGCATAGTCAATTAAAGATAATACAGTATTATTAAAAAGTATCACATTTAATATAAACTAGAATAGAATAAGAAATATAAAAGTATATACAGCTATAAAATAAGATAATAGTATATTAATAGAAAATATAAAAAATTATATATATATATATATATATATATATGGATGCAAACTGTATTTTGTTGCTTTGTACTTGCAACATGTGCAATGACAATAAAGTTGAATTCTATTCTATTCTATTAAAACATTTATCTAATAACATTTTCATATATTCAAAAGAAAAGAAAGAAACCTTTTCTTTTAACCTTAGAAGTCGAACAAAACTTGCAGGATTATTGGAGTGAGAGACAGGATCAAACCTAAATAAGTAATTACACTTTAGAAACAAGCCCCAATAACTTGCAATCCACAATGACCAGTATTTCTACAAATGACTTAACACTAAGCCTGGATGTGTGGGAGGCCGCTGAGGGAGTCATCCTCTCTGTTTCAGAGCTGTTTACAACTGATAAACTCTTTCAGTGGACAATCCAAGCAGTTTTGGGTTAACATTGGTCAGCTTAGCAGTGCTGAGGTTTGAACCATGGACCTAGTCCTTGGTAGTCATAGTCCAGTACCTTAACCCCTGCACCACCATGTTCCAACTATTCTTTTGCAAAATATCGCTGACTACAGTACGAGCTTCTTTGTCCATCTCTGATAGTAGAAATCATTCAGGATTTATGGCAGTACATCTGTATTGATCTTATCTGATGAGCTTCATCAGTTCATCAGCACTCAGATGAGGAGCAAACATCTTTAAGATTGTATTTACACGTCTAGTCGTTTTACTGTAATAAAAGTGAACTTATTATGGAACGTTGGGTTTGGGTTCAACTTTTAAATCTCCAGAGACTGTAAATCCATAACTGCAGCCTCCACGCTCTGCGGCTCAGCTCTGTGCCTGGATAAAAACATCAGCCAGATCGGTGTGAAACTAATCATAAACCACAATCAAATTGTGTCAAATGTTTGCATGTATAAGACGTGGCATCACAAAGAAGGCATGGAATAAAACAGACTTATAAAAAAGGAAAATTTAACTATTTTTTGACTACTTTCCGCTGGAAAAAACAACCAGGTCCAAACAGACATGGCTGCCCTGCTGTTGGAGTTCTGTGTGGAATAAGGAGGAAATGGAGGATCCACAGTACGCCTTGTTATTTTGGCAGGGGCAGTGAAGCACTAAGACCGTATTGCATTTCTGCATCATGCATCATAGCGTTGGCTCAGTGTGCAGATCCTTTTTTCTCTCTGCAACACGCAAATGTTTCAGTCCTTCTGAATCTAAGAAGTAATCTGTCTTTTAGACCGAGAGTGCTGAGATGTTTGATCAGAACATCATTTAACAGTTCCTGTTATTCAAGGATATAATTCAGTAACGTTACAGGCCACCCAGTTCCATGACTGTGAAAAGTCAGACCCTTGACCCTGGCTCTATTTGTGCACCCGGGTGACCCGAGAGACTGAGAGAAGTCTGCGGGCCAGGCAAAGATTAGAAACAGACAGAAAGGGATGGCCTATGCTGCACAAACAGATCAAGACTGCCTCACTGTGACCCATTTTACTATCAGGACTGTCAGGGTGGGGGCACCCCTGTCAGAATAGCATCCCTTGGACTGTCTGAGCATCACAGACCCAGCCCCCCTGGACTCTGATGAACATAACTTGGGCATCAGACAAGGCAAACCTCGCAAGTGTCAGAGCTGGTTCAGGGTTCCAAACCACTGGCTCTGATGAGGTTTGAGTTGTGTTTGGAGGGACAGTAATGAGCATTAAAGTATTAGGCCACAATTGGAGTTGTTGTTTCAGCATTAATGGCAATAAGTAGTATATATATATATATATACACATTCATTTATAACTGCATATATAACATGACGACTGGGTCCAAAAAACTTTGCCACTCCATAATCCTCTGTTTCACTGATTTCATTCAAATCTTTATGAGGCCACACTAAATACTTACCTGTGTTTTCCTGATTTTTTTTACTGTTTAATTCTGATTACAGCTTTTTGTGTTCTTATAAAGAGAAATAATTACATTTGACAGTGTTGTGTTGACAGTGGTGTACCTAATCTAACGGTGGCTTAAGACTTTTGAACAGTACTGAATGTTCAACTTGGCAAAAAGTTTCACGATCTTTGGTAGGTAAACAAACCACTGGTGCCCCCAGCTAACAACATGCTTGTTTATGTCCATCAAAGTGTTTACTCGCTCATCATCAGCTCTGCTTTTTAACTGGAACATTTGAGTTCTCTTTAGGACCGGCTGTCCTTATTTTGGGTAACAATTTATTGTGTCATCACATTTTTTCTACCATCCACAGAGTCCTTGGTTGTGAACATTTCTCTCTACAGTACTTCATGGCTACGAACTATTTTACTTTTGACTTAAATTGAGTGAAAACATTAGAAAATAACTGTAGCCACATCCAAAGCTTGGAAATGATTTATAATATCACAAATTAATTATGACACATTAAGAGAAATTGACATCTAAGAAAATTATTTTCTTCCAAATGAGGCTGAACTTGACATTTTCGCCGCATTTTAAACCCCTGGATTTCTTTCGCATATGGCTTTAATTATTTACCATTATGAGCTATGATTAACGATACAGTCACTGGCTTTTATATCAGCTCAAGGCTTCTGTATATTAAGATGTATTTTGCCTTGTTTGCTGAGGACCTAATTGTGTGTGTGTGTGTGTGTGTGTGTGTGAATGTGCGCTTAGGACGGGCCGAAGCTGAGCTGAACAACTTTAGTCCTCACTATAGGAGACAGTACTGTGTGGCGTTTTTCTCTCAGCTCCAGGATGAAGTGGAACAGCACCAGACCGTTCACACACACTTTCTTAAACAGAAGGTATCTTACATTAGACACACCCATCAGTCTTCACAGAGTGGCCATGATGAACACAGTTACAATCCCATATCAAACAAATTTAAAACATTTTTGCTGATTTGAAAATCTATTGGCTAATAGCTAAGTAAGCTATTTAACTGCATTCATGCAGTCGCCAGATCTTATCAGATGATGTAACTGAATATAACAGCCGATGCAAATTACTTAAAACAGAGCCAGACGCTAGGTCATTGATAGGTTTTTGTACTTGTGCGTGTGTGTGTCTGTGTGTGTGTGTGTGTGTGTAGGACCCACCTCAAGCCTCAGTGCTGTTCTACAAGGACAATGTACTGCACTTTGATGACAGCAGGAAGTGGAAGGACAGGTTTGTGGTGGTGCGTGCGGATTACAGCCTGGAGCTCCACGACAGTCAGGAGGTACATCCCAACTTCTTGCAGTAACAACAGCACTGTGAAAGCAATTTGTGTCCTGTTTGGAGTGTATTAAACTCCTGTGGAGCAGGAAACAGCCGTTTCTGAGTTCGAACAGTACGGTCACAGAACTCTTTGGGATTGGTGTGCTGTCCAGGTTGCACCACCTCATAAACCCAGTACATTTTTGGGTAGGTTCTGGAACCAACCCCCTCCAAACCATGACCTTGACAAGCACAAGCAGAAGTGAAGGTCAGATTTATTTCTAAGACACTGGCAACCAGACCAAGGGTGCCCCCACGTTATAGTGTGGGGATATAAGCTGCTATGGTCTTGTTCTATGAACACATTTTACATTTATTCCTGGCTCACACACCCATTCTAACACAACAACATTCATCCAGGTATGAAGTCCCCCGGCACTGAGGGTAAAGTCATTGTGCTGCTGGATGCAGATATTTTTGGTGTAAAAGATTATTATATATTATATGGTCCTGGTTGTTCGTTATGCACCGAATATTCATGTTCATGTCAATATTCACTCAATAAATAAGTGAAAAGACTGATAAATGTATACCGATAATAATGCAGAATAATGAGGTTCTGATGATGAGATGGAATCGCAACCAGAGTGGCTGAAATGCAGCAAAATACGGAAGCACGGTTCTGTAGTGTGAGCTCTTGGAATAACAGACGAGGAACAGATGAAATGTAGACAGAAGCTCATATGGGGACTAATATGAGGGAAATACTAATAAACCTATTAAGAGTATGTAATATGTCAAATGCATTAATAGTACAGTTACATAATTATGCAATGACAGAACAACAGGAGCATTTGAGTCATTTCATTTTTAAGTTTTCTTCATTCTCCTGCAATGAAGTTCTGTACATATGTAGGCACAAACATGGACAGTGGGGCCAAAAGTATTTGGTCTGCCACTGATTGTGTAAGTTATCCTACGTAGAAAGATGAGAGAGAGAGCTGTAATTTCCATCATAAATACACTTCAACTATGAGAGACAAAATCTAGGAAATCACGTTGTAGTATTTTTTTTGTTAATGATGGTGGGAAAGAAGTATTTAATTTCTGGCTCTCACAGACCTGTAACTTCTTCTGTCCTCCACTCCTTACCTGTATTAACATTACATTTGTAATGCGTAACCAATTTTTTCTTTTTTTTTTTATTTCAGTAAGAAAAAGGTTTGTTTTGGTGGATCGCTTTTGGTTATTACATGCTTTGCATATGTACTGCTTATAAAAATCAATATAGGGGAAATATCTCAAAGTTGTTGTGAGCAGTGTAGGAACATTTCGGCGTAAGACTTGATCAATTATCTCATGATACGCTGCTGTGTTTTGTAATACTCAGACGTTTGCAAAAGGAACTCCTGCACGTCACACACTCCAGATCACAGGGGGCACTGTGCTGACCTCGGAGGAGAAATACTGTGCTCTGGTGGATAAGACCTTCCCTGACTTGAACAGTGAGTCTCCCAGATTTTGTCAGTAATCTGATCTTACTGAGTTTACGTGCCCTCAGTAATCATAGCATGGATAACCTCTGACTTGGACATGGACTCTGGCCCATAGTCTCGTACCTTGACTGCTGTTTCACCACAGATTATTGTATTACTCCTGTATTACTACTATAGTATAACCCCTTCCTGTTGCTTGGTCTTTTGAGTTGTGTCACAACCCATATGTTTCATATCACTGGCCAATCTTTGACCTCTCTCCTGTACAAACTGTCCAAACGGTCAAAAGTCATTGTAGTCATATGTTCCTGTTTTCCCGTCATTTTTCTTCCCAATTTCAATGCACCCAATTAACCTTGTCAACATGTTAACTACTCAGCTGAGGGAAGAGGGCTACGGGCCAGCCCGTGCATGGCACAGTGATTTGTGCAGTCATGCCTCCTCTGCCTTACCTCCCTTGGACATGGACAGTTTTGTCTGAGCACCAGTAATGGACAGTAACGAAGTAATTCAATCTGTTATTGTACTTTAGTAGACTTGTCATGTTAATTTTCTTTACTGAAGTATTTCCAATTTGGGTGACCATTACTGGGAAAATGCAGGGTTCAACCATTTAAAAATGCATGCATTCCTGTAAACCTGGTCCGATTCTCAAATAAAGGCTTTCTAATTCATAAATCTAATTCATTCTGATTCTTTCAGGCTCCAAAGAGGATTCAGTGACACCCCTGATGTCCATTGCCGGTCTCTTTCCTGTGTACCTGAGGCTCCCTTACAGGAAAGATGCTTACTTCAGCTTCCAGGAGGAGGACAAACAGATTCGATTCATCTCCATCCTGTCGGACTGCATCCGTCACCAGAACCACGGTATTCGCAGTGGATTAATTTCACCTTATTTTAATTTTAAACATCATTTCACAGGGAACTCATCATTTAGGATTCACGTGGGTAGAAATGAGGTGACACAGGAGCCAAGGCGATATATCTAGGGCTTGGGCACAATCAATTGATCTATCTATTGACCTATCGATCTATCTATCCATCCATCCATCTATTTATCCATCCATCCACCTACCCACCCACCTACCTACCTATCCATCCATCCATCCATCCATCCACCCACCTACCTACCTACCTATCCATCCATCCATCCATCCATCCACCCACCTACCTATCAATCCATCCATCCATCTATCTGTCCATCCATCCACCTACCCACCTACCTATCAATCCATCCATCCACCCATCCAAGTACCTATCCATCAATCCATCCATCCATCCACCCACCCACCCACCTACCTATCTATCCATCCATCCATCTATCTGTCCATCCATCCACCTACCCACCCACCTACCTACTTACCTGCCTATCCATCCATCCACCTACCTATGCATCCATTCATCCATCCACCCATCTACCCACCTACCTACCTATTCATCCATCCATCCATACAAGTACCTATGCATCTATCCATCCACCCATCCATCCATCCACCATAAAATCTCCTTCTGTAGAAGAGAGTAAGGGAGAAGGGAGTCCCCAACCACCATAATCGTCTCGTATTTAAGCTCACTAGGCGGATATTCAAAAATAGTGGATAGAAACTTTGCTGCATTCCAACATGACATTTCCTGCATTGCAGCTCATAAAATACTGAGTGACTGAAAACAAAGTGATGCTGAGAGAACATTCAGTGATGCTGGGGACATTTATGAGAAGATGAAAACTTCCAGCATTACAGTTTCCTGCTCTTAACTGGGACTGGCATTATTAAAAACAAAAACATGCTGCTATTTTAACACTATTGCACCATTCCAAACTTTTTTTTGCAATTTCAAGTATTTAGACATTTTCATTTTTTTTTTAAAGAAGATGCTGTTATCTGGTAAAAAAAAAAACTATAAAACTTTATGTATTGTTTATTTATAAGACTGGGTGCAAACAGAGACAGTTCATTTATTGCTTAAATGTGTTTAACCCTTTGAGGACTAAGGAACATATTTGTCCCATACTTGTAAATAAATGCCAAATACAATTGAAACAACCTTCGGTCCTTAAAGGGCTAAGAAAGAAAACACCTTTAACCCTTTCAGGACTGTAGGTTTTGTTAATTGCATTTGACATCCATTTAAAAGTACAGCAGCAGTATGTTTCCTGGTCCTCAAAGGGTTAAGTTCAGCAATTCTGTTAATTGTTATTAATTTGATCAGATAAGTGTTTATAAATTATAGGCATTATAAAACAGCCATCGGTCACCCTGCTCTCTAAATTTTGGCATCCGGCATTGAAAAGCTTATATCGATCAGCCATAGCACAGGACCAAGCTCGATCATCATCACTGTCACATGCTCTCCTGTTGTATCTACACACATACGAGAGCTGCAGAAAGCTGCTGTGCTGCCGCGGGTTTCACCTGCAGGCTGTTATTGTTTCCTCCAGTGGTCTTGGCAACGCTCTAATAATATCCAGTTTAGCACAGCTGCTCTTCCTGTGCAGGAGAACGACAGGCCTCAAGACTCATCTTTAAGTGGTTTTAGTGGTTAGAGTAGCTTTGAAAAGCACGGCAACACACAGCATAACATCACACTTAGCACACGCCAAACTGGAACAGTGCACTTTATAGCCTTTGTTTTAGAGCCGTGCAAAGTAAAAAACAAAAAAACCTTTTTTTGAAAAGCTAAATGCATGCTGTATGAACTTTTGAGACTACTTGCGACTACATGTACAAGCTCATATCACCTCTCTGTCTGACAGTGAAATCCTCCCACTCTCTCATTTCTGCCATTTTTTCGTTTTGGTGTTGCGGTGACTCTAGGACACATTCAAAACCTGGTACTAGTAGGTATACCTAATAAAGTGGCCAGTATTTTTATACTATACATCATATAACGCATCAGTATTGCACGTCATATTCAGTATCAGTTTAGTGCTTCCCTGGCGTTTATATCCTCTTTTCTCTCTATGTAGACTTCCTGAAGAAGACATCATGTGACATACAGGCTTTCCTGAAGGCCATTCATTCCTACAGGCAGGAGAAGGGGCACTATGAATCCTGGGAGATGCTGGTGGGCACAGAATGCCAGGTTAGCGCTATTTCGTTTAATGAATGATGTTTACACGATGTGGTGCTATGGTGATGCTGGGTGAGAGATTAGAGAGTGTGAAGTAAAGCATGTGTCTAGTTATAGAGATGGGTGTGGATGAAAGACTTTCGTGTGCAAAGAGGTGACTTGTTTGTGTGTATAGTGAAAGGTGCTACCCCACTTATTAGCCATTTGTCAGACACGACTGGGTCACAGCTTGGTTTAACTGACATGACCACAAGGGAAATATAAAGTTCAATCTATCTACTCCCTTATTTTGCCTCTAAAATATAGGCCTCGTTTTGCAAAAAAAAAAGGGTTTCACCCAGAAACTCACTAGGTGGAGGAACAGAAATAATTCCAGTGCCTTGGCCGGATATAATAAATATAGTAATGGAACAGAACATCAGTTGTCCTGTAAAATATCTGCGATATTTTAGGGAACGTGAAAAATGAAGTACAAATCTGGATCCAGATTTGTGTTTAAAAAATGTGTTTTAACAAGTAGTTTGTTATAGCCTGGGAGTGTCTTGTATCACAGACAGCGTCCTTATCCTGAGGAGCACTGACACTGGAGACACACCATGCCAGTGTGTGAGCAGAACCTCGTGCCAGGAAATTCATGGAGCCTCTCGCTTGTCGTAATTACCCTCAAATCTCACCTTACTGGAGATGGCATTGAGTTGCAAATCTCAAGTCACTCAAGTTAAAAATGGCAACCTTGCTTCCAAGAAAGATCTGGAATACCGATTCATCTGACCACAATATACGTTCCAGCTCAGATGCGTCTGAGCCCAGAGAAGTTGATGAGCCATTTTTGACATATGGCTTCTTTTGGGCACATTGGCGTTTTAAGTGGTATTTGTGAATGTAACTGTAGTGCTTGATGGTTTAATACAGTTGCTCATGTGGTTAGCTATTGATGAATGACGTTCTTAATGCATGTGCCGTCTGAGGGATCGGAGACCTCAGCTCTTCAGTTCAGGCTTGTGCTCTTACCCTTTAGGCACTAAAATTCCTCCAGATGTTTTGAATAGGTTAATGGTATTATGCACTGTAGAGGGAGATCCTCCACCCATGTTTGGTCCTCCAAGAATCAGCCTTTCTCAGATAATGCTTTTGTATGAAATCATGATTATTATTACCCGGTTGAAATCGCAACTGAAATCGCTCTTAGCTCGCCCTAAAGTGCCCCATTCCAGCTTTTTCTGGAATGCGTTGCAGGCCTGAATGGATGTTTTGGTAACAAATTACATGAAGTTAACCAGAGAATGTGAAATATAAAATATAAAATATTTTGGCTTCATACTGTCTGTGATAACATAAGAACACAAAACAACACAAAATGTGCATTTCACATCATCCCAACTTGTTGTGTTGGAAAATATTATAACAAAATCCCATAAATAGCCTTATAATTTACATATAAATTTTGTACAGAAGGTGACCGCAGGTTTAATCACAGGAAATCCAGTAGCCATGAAGGAACCACCTCCGCTTTCCTCAACGTGTGGGTGAACTGACTTTACCCCCGTAGTCACCTTTTTATCTCATGGAAAACACAAAAGTTGTTGTGCAGGCAGCGGACCAGCAGTTCATTAAGAAAGACCATGTTTACTGTGGTTAAAACAATACAATGTGCCACAAAAACTGTCTATATATACACACACACACAAACATACACAGTATGTGAGTGCCAATGCGTATTGGACATTTCCGGGTGGTGATGCTTCCCAAATCGGCCTCTCTGTTCCAGAAGGCCTAATTATACCTGATCTGACCTGGCATGGTTATGACCTTGGTCGTCTTTGATTAAAAATGCAAAAGATACGCAAGTAGTATCTTTTAAACAATATTTAGTCAGTGAGCAATGGTCCTAAGGCGATTTACATCTTTTTCTGATTTTATAAGCTTCCTCAAACCACTGTGTGTGTGTGTGTGTGTGTGTAGGTGCTGGCCAACCTGGTAATGGAGGAGCTGTTGCCGTCCCTGCAGAAGGATCTGCTGCCCAGGCTGAAGGGGAAGAAAGCTGACAGGAAGAGAGTGTGGTTCGCGGTTAGTTTCTATTCATAGATAATGATGAGTAGTTCTACAGAAATTTCATTTCAAAATCAGCAGCAGTGAGAAATGATTCACTACGTTTAGTTTTGGTCTTGTGACATTTTATCAGGGTTGGAATAATGTATATTGTTGCATCGGTATTTTTTTATGATGTTGTGATTGTGTAAATATTTCTTATTTTATAATAGAGGGATATACATTGGTTGCTTATATTTATGGTTTATAATTTATTGTCAGTTGTTGGGTAGGGTGGGATTGCGCCACATAGGGGTAAAAGGGCGATGCCGCCATGACAGAGAAAGAGGATGACTACAAAAGGAATTTTCAGAATTTGTGTCAGAACAATCTGTCAATCTGATCAAAAGCCAAGTACAGGGATCCACCACATGAGGCCCATTCACACGTACAGTACTTTGCCACAAGTCTTAGGCCACCATTTGGTTTGTTGTTTTAGCAATGCTGTAATGACCACATATTGTCAACACCCAAACATATTAAACTTGGATTCGTCACTCCATAACCTTCCTTTCCACTGATCTTCATTTCAATGCAGTCTTTAGCGTTTGCCTTTTATCTTGCACCCTAAAGTGGTTTCTTGGCTGCTATTACTGTTCCAAAAATGTTAAAAAAAAGTACCAAAAAAGTAAAGACATCTACCTTCCAGGCAGCAGATTCCAACTCCAGAGTGAATTACAATTAATCTTACAATCAAAGCAATTGTGGCTTAAGGGTCTCGCCCAAACACCCAACAGTAGTAGCTTGCCAGATGAGATGGGATCTGAACCCTGTACCTTAACTACCAAGCCACTACAATTCCAGTCTTGGAAGAAGCTGCCAGAAGCTGCTATTGCTCAAATGTAAGGGGAGATCACACTAAATACTTACCCCTGTAGCCTATAAAAGCTGTAGATTTCTGATGGTTTTCATTTTTAAAATACAAAGTCATATTTGCATACAAACTCAATTTTCTGGTTGTGTTCTTGAGAAATAATTATATATCCTCATCATAGCATTGCTAAAATAATGGTACTTTTTTCACAGTACTCTACGTCCATGGTCTGATTAGATTATTATACTAATTATTAAGGCTAGTAATCTACTTAACCCATATACAGGTATTACCTTTCCAGAGAAGCTAGCTGACAAATGCAAAAGTGTAGCCTCTGGTGCGGAAAGTCTGATTAAACACATGCATCGTGAGAAGAATGCTGAATGCTGAGCGACGTTTGGCTGGTGTTGTGCATGATTCACGATTTCGGCACACTGTGCATTCCCTGCTTTGTACCAGCTTTTTTGGTAAATACTACCTAATTAAAGCTACCTAATTAAAGCTACATATTACATATTTAAAGCTGGCTGTGGGACGAGGGGGTGACGACAGAATAGCCTCCTAGACTAGAGAGATGTCACCACCACTTCATCCAGCCACTTAACCTTGAGCTCACCAAAACATGGCCGTTGTTTTTATTACGACTTACAGTGCACAGACCAGATGTTATCAAAACCAGTTCTTATTACTGATAACTGATGACCCTGGTGTGACAGAAACTATAAACAAACCAAAACCTTTTTTTAAAAAAATAGTCCAAAGGACTGGAAGCTGATCAAAATGACTTCTACACACTAAAAACCTATTCATTATAGCATCCTTAATTATGACACAAAAAAAAATGCAGGTACTAAATGACAATATATACTGTTCACAAAAATAACCCCTAATTTGTGTGAGCAGTGTAGATATCTTATCAGGAATCAGGAAAACAGCTTGACTAATCACTAGTGCTTATTTTGTTTTGCTTTTGTTCCAGACGGTGGAGGCTACGTATGAGCTGGTGCAGGATCAGCTGCGGGAGAGTCTGGAGAAGCTAAAGGAGGAAAGCAGCGAGGCGGCCAAACAGCAGGAGGCACTCATTCGCTCTGACATGGACCAAATCAGAGACTCCCGTAACTTCTTGGAAACCAAACTGCAAAGTGAGAAAGAGTCTGAATTATTCCTAGTAAAAAATATGTATAAAGAAAGAAAGCAAGAAGCGTGAGTGTGAGGTCAGGTTACATAACACACTGTAATATTTGCTCATAAAGACTTAACATACAAATATATAAACACTAGGGGTGTAATGATTCACAGTTCGATTAGAGATTCATCATGGGATCATGGGTCTATTTTCTTATGTTTTTTTTTTTTTATTTCTGAAGAAGAAACAAATGTCAAAAAAGTTTTTAAAATGCAAATTATTAAAATAGATGGCTAAAAACTCTGGTTTAAAATTGTAAAAAAAAATGCAATGCAATGTAGCTTAATATCTTAAATAATGGCATAAAACATGACTTTTTTATTTAAGAATGCTGTAGTGCGTTATTATTTATGTAAGAATAACAATTTATATTAATGTAAACTTGTATAAAATGTAAACATAAAATATTCCTTAGTCCCCTGCAATTAACAGAAAGAAGGTATTTTCAATACGCCTGGGAGCATGATGTATCGTTGCGCCCTCTGGCGTTCAAAAATGCAATTGCATTAGATGGTGTGATAACCAGAAAACGTGACATCATCAATCAAATGCAATGCACTTTGTGACTAAGGGTTTTGGAAATTAGATACATGAAACAGTGCAGGACTCCATTATGTCATTACTGTTTTAAACAAAGTAGGTTTATTTTATTTATTATTTAAATGTACTAAATGTAAATAATGTACTTTAATAGGCTTACTTATAAAGCACTAGAAGAACCCTACCTCTGTGTGATTTTCTCAGGTCTGGTGTTAGAGCCAGCGCAGAAGTTCTGCTCAGAGAGTGTATCTCCATATCTGGCCTCCATCCTAGAGGAGCTGATGGGACCGGTGAGTTTAGGCTTCCAGGCCGTGAGGCAGCGCCTGGAGACTGAGCTGAGCCAAATCTGTAAAGACTTTCAACCTGGAGGAACCTCAGAAGAGCTCGCTAAAGTAAGAAGCAGTCAACAAGACATAAAAAACAAGAACCATTAGTGAATGTTCATGCTGCATAGAGTGTTCAATAGTGAACTGAATAACTATTATATAATGATCATGTCAAAGATTCATTGTGATTTCTGGTATTTCATAGTGAATGATGGTGACTCATAGTGAATGTTAGTGTTTCATAGTGAATATTGGTGTTTAGTAGTGACTGATGGTGACTCATAGTGAATGTTGGTGTTTATTAATGAATGAGTGTTTAGTGATTATAGTGAATGTTGGAACATGAATGATCAAATTGTGATTGTGTTTAGTAGTGAATGCTAGTGTTTAATTGTGATTATTAGTGTTTAGTTTTCCTTTAGTATTGACTGGTGGTGCTGAATAGTGAATGTTATTAGTGAAAATTCGAGTTTAATAGTGGAAGTTGGTGTTTACTAGTGAATAAGTGCTTGAGGTAAATGTTATTTAACACAGAACGTGGTGTTTATTAGTAAATATTAGTGTCTAATAAGGAATGATAGTCTTTAGCAGAGACTGATTAATATGGAGCTGTTTAATGGTGCATTTTAGCATGTATAAGTGAATACTAGTGTTTAATGTTGAGTTATTAGTGTTTAATAGTGAGTGCTAGTGTTTAGCAGTGACTGTTGGTGTTTGATGGTGGTGTTAAACATAAGCTGCCGTCGTTAAATGCAGATATTTGATGGTGTATGTGGAATCCTGCGGTATATCTGTATGTGTGTCTGTAAGGCTTTAGAGGACGTGTCACATGCCCAGCTGGAGGACTGTTATCAGCATGTCTCTGTGCTGAAGGAACAGCTGCAGGAACTGCGCAGTCGCTTCAGGTTCTCCAACGCCACACTGGTGGTGCACAACACACAGAGCCATATGCAGCAGGTGGGCCTCACAGTGCAGTATCCTTATTATTGTTATTATTATTATTATCTAGCTTGTATCTTCACACCAAAACGCATCTGTTCTTTTTCGCTGACTCGGAGACATAAAAGAACATTTGACATTCATTTCTGAATGTGGTCAGCATTAAAATAGCATGGTATTTATAGATAGGGACTGTAGCTTAGCTTAGCTCTCTGTTTTACTGCATAATGTGGTTTAATTAATGATTCCTACTAATTAATGATTATAACTCTGTTTGTTGTATCATGCTTATTTTAGCTAATGGAGAATGCTGTGTATACGTTTGAGATGCTGCTTCAGTCTGCCATCAAGAATAATCCTGAAGAACTGGCCACAGTAATGGAGAAAGCCATGCACCGTGTTCTGAAGGTGACTCCACCAGTTAGGAAAAAGACTAACATCTGCTGGATGCTGATTCGGCTTATATAGAGGACCGTGAAAAGTCTTAGCTCAGTTATTGTAGCAATTGTATAGTGAACCAAAAGAAATAAAAAAACAGCTTCTGTAGGTTATAGTATAGTGATATAGTAGTGTAGTGATTTTAGTGTGGCCTCCACTTGGACTTGAGCAGCATCTAGCAGCTTCATCAGGATACCAAGTCCACCCTTCTACAGTCTGAACAAGCTTCATCATTAATCATTACCTGCCAAGAAAGCACTTTTATGGGGGGGGGGGTCACACTAAATACTGACTTTTGCCTGCAGGTGCATGTTGTTCTGGTCAATTGTGGATTTTAAAATGTCGAGTGCATATTTCCTGTAGTTTATGTTTGCAAAATAATAAAGAGACTGATAAATCATTATATACTGCTCAAAAATAGGCGATACTTCTAAATAAAACATCCCATAATTAAATATACTGTAATTTTTCTGAGCAGTGTATATGACCATTATGTATACAGTAGTTCTTAAAACAACAGATCTACTGGTGGCCTGAGATTTTGTTATATACAGATACTTTTTATACCCACAGGCCTCCATTTATTTGACCCCTACCAACCCTGGGCACACATGCACTGTTGGCATGAATGCTAATTATAATAGCTTAAATAATAGTTTCAGATTTTAGTCTTCATTGTCACCTAAAAATCCAGTACCCCGTCCAACACGTTGTACTGCTTGTGAGATTATATATATATATATATATATATATATATATATATATAAACTCACCTGCATTCTTTTTAGCAATATGACTACGATAGCAGTACAGTGAGGAAGAGGATTTTCCAGGAGGCTCTGGTGGACATCACACTGCCTGATATCAAGAGGAACCTGGCACCCAGCTGTAAAACGGTACTTTATCTCCTTTGCCTCTCAAAGTGAGGTTTGGTCCTAAATATGCAGTGGTGGACAGTAATGAAGTAGTTTTGGTGCAGATTTCCCCCACTACATTTTAAATATCTGACAGTAAGAAGGAAGTACACCAATCAGGGAATAGCACAGTTTGTTTTGAACTTTTTCGTGGACTAATTAATGACATTCTGTTTATAGATTTTTATCACAAAGTAACACGAGTATTTTCGCTGATAATTACTTGACTAAACAAGAGTCAAAAACCAAGGTTAAAGTTAAAGTTACCAAACCTAGGGTGACAGTGGAAAGGAAAATCCTTTGCAGAACCAAGACTCAAAAAGGGACCAAAGCTGCTTAAGAAGCTTAGATGTTACAGTGTAAGAATAGTTCGATGTAATATTGAAACCAAACCATTTCATTAATACATTTATAGTCATAATTTAAAGAAATAAAAGCTAAATCTAAAAATGTAACAATGAATATTTATAAGTTTCAAACAAGTACAATGTTTCCTCGCCACTTCGGCGTTTACCTTTCGCGGACTCGGTGCATCGCGGGTTTTAAAAAAATATGAATGAAAAAATATAGCGCAGATTTTCGCTGTTTCGCAGCCGATGAATACTCACAAAAAACGAGAAGTAACACCAGAGCATCGGTCGCCTGAGTCGTTACTTGCCGACGTGACGAGTTTTTATCTGCGGTGTTGTGTTCTCTGTTTGTAAAAGTTTCATTATAGACTGAATTCATTCATGAAACCCAAACGTTCTGCAAGTTCTACCGCTAAAATAGTGTAAAAATACTTCAATAAATATAGCATCCCTACTTCACGGGTGGTCCTGGAACATAACCCCACCCCCCGATAAACGAGGTAACACTGTACATTCGGGAGCACTCACATTTTTGGGTAACCATAAGCACTAGGCCACCACAGTGTTGGGTGTTTTTTTAAAATTCTACATCCCTTAAGCTCATGCCAAGAATCTGAGTGCATACATATTCTTATTTACAGTGACATACAAATGTACGTAAAAAAAATCTAATTTAATAACGCAGCTTAATTGGGCTGTTCGTGGATTACTCAAACTTGCAAAAACAGGTCATATTTAAGTTTGTTCCATGCAGAGCTTAAAAATGCAAACAGACTCAGACTTTGTTTGCATCCAAGTTCTAAAAGTGCAAGTTAATCTGTGCAGCATTCGCTGAATAGCTGAATTAAAACTTGCTACTAATATTGATTTGCATTTGTTTTACTTTATTGGGAGAACGAAAAAACTGTGCAACTGAAAGGACAAATCCGAAATGACATTTCTGTTTTAACAAATAACAAAGTAGCAAAAGCGGAGTGAGATCAGCGCTGGACTGGGTTCAAATCTTACTGCTGCTGAGCTGCCACCGTTGGCAAGACATTTAAAAGTAAGACTGTATCAGCTGTAATCGCTCTGGATTATGGCGTCTTGCTAAATGACTGAATTTAAAAGTAAATAGTGATCCAT
The DNA here is from genome assembly GCA_034779995.1 of Parotocinclus haroldoi. NCBI lineage: Eukaryota > Metazoa > Chordata > Actinopteri > Siluriformes > Loricariidae > Parotocinclus > Parotocinclus haroldoi. The sequence goes on along the minus strand of JAUZST010010072.1, from coordinate 16,144 downwards.
AGTGTTTAATAATGTGGGAGTGACACTTAGGAATTCGGAATCAAAATGACTTGTTACATTAATTTGCCTTTATTGTTTTGTTCTCACCGCTACACAGAACGATATTCGAACGTCAACTGCATTAAGTGTGATTTATGGGCTGCGACTCCACAATGAACTAAATATATCTCATCTGTTACACCTGCATTTGTCATTTTAGAGAGGCTAAACCTTGTCGTTTTAATCCAAATTGATGGGAATAACTGTTATCTGAATGAGACTAATGGAAGCTGTAGTGACAACAGGGACGAAATTCAACAGCAATATTTATGTAATCTCAGTTTTAAAGTTGGAACTAGGTTTATACGCTGTGTAAAGATGGCATCAGGCGTACACATACTTATTAGTGAGGTATAATTGTTTAAATATAAAAATGTATATTATCCAGATTCCATTTGTTAGACACCCAATGCTTCCTATGGTTATTCCTTTCTGTGTGAGCCATTGTGTAACCCTGCAATGCCAGGGTTGTGTGTGCCCCCTTAATCATTAAAAAAAGGGGTTATAATGATTTATTAGTGAACAAACTTGCTTGGCCTTCCAGCAGCCCAGGCATTAACGTTTTATTACAGAGGAAACTACATGATTAAGGGGTGTTATTTTGTCCCGTTCTTCCTGCAAACACGTCTTAAGCCGTGTAACAGCACGGGGTCGTCGTTCCACACATTCTATACCGGGGACAGTTCAGGACTGCAGACAGTCAAGTCCACAAGTCAAGTCAAGTTTTATTTGTCACATATACATCTGTGAACCTGTGTGCAGCATGTGGTTTTGTATTGTCTTGTTGAAAAATGCCTGGACGTCCCTGAAAAAGATGTCGTCCTGAATTCAGTTTATGTTGCTCTAAAATCTGTGTACTTTTCATTAATGCTGCATCACAGAAGTGTAAATGACCTTTACCGAGGGTCCTGACCCGGCAGAGCCTGGCTTTTGGATTTGTTCCTCATAACAGTTTGCATGCTCCTTTTTTCGTCCTTGGTACGCTAACGCTGATTTGGTCTGAGCTCAATCCCTGTTTCCACGGGGTGACGGTCCATCCCAGATCCCTCTGAGTCCAGAGAAGTGGGCGGGGCTTCTGGACGTGGTTAACATGAGGCTTCTTTTTTGCTTTAGGTTTTAAGTGGTATTTAAGAATGTAACTCTGTATTGTAGAGCTTGATAAAGGTAAAAGTAATCCCTTACTCATGTGCTCCTATCAGATATTTTGCATTTTGTTTATTAACAAATGAAATAATAAAGAAATAAACACGATATTTCTTTGGTTCATACTGTCTGCAATGGAATAGAACTGAAAGTGAATGTAAAACCATCCCATCCTTTTCAGATCTGGGGTTGAAGAATCCTTTAGACCATGGACCAAGTCATAGAAATTAAGAGTTTTCATGACTTTCTGCGTTTGCCATTTGGATTTCCTGTAAAGACCTTTTCTCCCCCGTAAAGACCTGCTTAAGCTTTATTTATATCTTTTAAATCATTCTATTTTTTTTACATAGCCACTTCTCTGACCAATAGTGCTAACAGTATATTTCGAAGTCTGGAGTCTATGAAAGTTGAACTGATCCTGCTCTCCAATTTAAGCTGCCCATTTTTGTATCAATCAGAAAGCGAGCTAATGTAGTGTTAGTAAATAAATACGATTAAAGAGAGAGAAAACTGGGTAGAGAGACGACACGGCACAGCTTACCCACACAGTCCCGAGCCCGCAGACCACAGCTTGATGACATGCACTTCAGGTCCAGAGCGCTTCACTGAGAAATTGCAGCCGTTCACTTCCTGCTGCTGCAGCTCTGAAGCGAGGTAATTGTGCGAGAGGAAAAGAGACTGCAGCCGACACACTTTTGGCAGAGTAGGATCTGAGGGCCAGAAGAAAAGACGAGGCAGTGCCAAACCTGAAAACATTTCATTAATCATGTTTCTTTAGTTCTTTCATTTTTTTTTTTACTGCCCTCTAACCTTCTCCGAGACGGATGTAGACGCGGTTCGCTTGATCCAAGTGCGTGAGGGAGGTGATGGTGGCGTGGCGCTGCAGAGTCCAACGCAGCAGAGCACGAGGGTGCCATGGTAACGAGGGGATGGAACGAAAGCGTGCCGACATAGTCCCGTACTCCAAGGTTGAATTCGCAGACACCTGTCACCCACAAGCGAGTGCTCTCAAATCGATGAGCAACGAGCCAGTTTCAGGTAAAAAAAAAAAAAAACACACACACACACAGTACACCAAGACAGTCATCACACACACCAACCTGGACCATCATATGCAGGTTCTTGGGTAGCCCCTCATTCTCCAAAATCCAGTGGACAGCGTGTTGAGAGCTTAGCACCAGGATAACGGGGCGAGTGACGGGATGAGTGTAGGAGAGGGGTCTCAGCACTACTGTCACCTAAAAAAAAAAGAAACGACAAAATTACAGGCTTCATCTGGATAAATGCAAGAACTGACAAGTAGGATGCGAACTGCGACAGCCTAGCGATTAAGGTACTGGACTCTGGACCTGAAGGTCCTGAGTTCAAATCCCACCTCTGTCAAGCTGCCACAGTTGGGTCCTTAAGCAAGGCCCTTAACCCACCATTGCTTGAATTGTAAAACTGTATCAACTGTAAGTCGCTCTGGATAAGGGCGTCTGCTAAATGCTGTAAATGTAATCTGTCTGATTAGAGTAATTTTGGGTGTGGGTTTTTCATTCTTTTCCAATGTTGTTGCCATCACCAACTCTTTTTTGCGAGGTACACATAATTTTTTATGTTTATGCCATGATATACTTACAAAACATGGCTGTTAAGATGGCATGTAGGTAGATCCCTCAGCAGATTGTAAACTTATTGATTGAAAACACTTGGTGGCCAAGCACTTGAGGTACTAACCTATGGACAAGAAGGTTCAGGGTTCAAATCCAACCTCCGTCAATCTACCATGATTGGGTCCTTGGGTATGGCCATTACATCGCAATTGCTCTGGTTATTGAATTAGTTGTAAGTTGCTCTGGATAAGGGCTTCTGCAAAATGACTAATTGTAAATGTCTCATGAACAATCATGCATTTGTATGTTCATGTTTGTGTCCTTTAGATGTGGGAAGAAGCCATTGCATTGTGTAAAGAGCTCGCAGACCAGTATGAGATGGAAGTCTTCGACTATGAGCTGCTTGGGCAGAACCTGGTAAACATAGATTGTGTGATATGGGATTTATGAATCTTACTTTCCTCATATCTGTCATTCAATATGCATATTTAATATCCAGTTTAATCATACCTTCTGCTATGATTTGATTGAGGCTGGTTTAAATAAAATATCCAGGCTTATCCTGGGAAGGTTATCTTTTAATTTGAGGTCATCTGTCTGATTATATTTAATCCATGTTCTTTAAATGTGAACGTAATATGAATATGGATGAATCTACAGCTAGGTAAGGGGCTTAATATACTTTTATATTACTTTTATTTATTTACTAGTAATAATAATCTATCTGATTAAAAATCTACCTTTGCATTTAAACTTTGTGCACCTTTGTTTTGTTTAGACTGTGAAATGATTAATATGTTATCATGTTAATTTACATTTTTGTTGTTGTTCACATTCAACCTCAAACAAATACTTTGTTCTTTATAACAGCACAACACAACCATACAACTAGAAAAAAAACTCAACAGGCTGCATTTGAATTATTTGAATTATTCAGTAACATTATTTTCATCATATTTTTTCTCGTTTACAGAAGTTTTTGCAGCACATTTTATCGCAAATTCTCTGATGAAGGGCTGCTAAAGACGTGTTCAGAACACAATAATATACAACAGGGATTAACTAAATAATAACTGTTTATTGCACAATTTAATTAGTAATGTTTTCTACCCCAAATTATGTTCCCTCTAGTGAAAAGGTTACCATTTTGGATACAGGGCATAACTTCAAAATCCTTAAAAATAATAAACACAAATTGTCATTTTACATTCTAATTGTTCTTAATGACCTTATTCAGAAACAACAAGCAAAGTTCTATGAGAATATTATGAAGATCCTTCGTCCTAAACCAGACTACTTTGCTGTTGGATATTATGGATGTGGCTTCCCCCAGTTCTTACGGGTCAGTGCATGAATTTGTGAAGTACTTATACTTAGTTTTGCTTTAAAATGCCTGAAAGTGTTTTACATGTTTACTTGTGGACTCTAATGCAGAATAAGGTCTTCATCCACCGTGGCAAGGAGTATGAGCGTAGGGAGGATTTCCAAAGTCAGCTGATGAGCCAGTTCCCCAGTGCTGTCAGACTTAACATCACCACCATGCCTGGAGATGACATCAAGAACTCACCTATGCAGTGTATCCCTTCCGTATTAATCTCAGTTTATAACACAAGCACAGGCGAAAACAACCGTGCATGAATGAACTATTGGTAATGAATATGTGAACATATACCATGCTTATGTATAAAGAAAAAAATGGTAACAATAATATGATGAAATTAATATGATGTGTACATTCAATAGGCACATCTTAAATGTCTAATGTCTTTTTTTGATTGCTGCTAACTATCTAGCTAATGAAACAGTCTATAACTGAAAACGGTGACACTAAACATGGTTAGGGTCATCTAACACTTAAAAAAAACACAGGTGCAGACGTATGCATACAGGCGTAATTCTGATGAGCATTGTTGTTGCAGTGCCAAGGGACAATCAACCATGTTTTGCCTGACCTTTCCAGAGGGCACTACCTGGACTTGAAAAAATGTTCTTGCAGTCGTGAGATGGCGTAATGGACAGCTGTGCCACCTGAACCTCTTGCAATGAATTGCCAAGATACGTAATTATTTCATGGATTAGTTAAAGTTGCAGCTGGAAGTCAAGACTGTACACATTTGAAATTTAAGTACTTTTAATTGAGTAATAGTTTAGTACTACTCTGCTAAATAGCTAAATATGAACATGTTAGCAAGTAACAAACATGCTAAAATGTATGGCTATAGTACACCAATAGGCCAAGATTAAAACTGCCTGTTAGCATACTAACAGTGTTCAGGTAGGTGTTACACGTAAACATCCAGATAAATACATGGACTCTGGGTTTCCCATTAGAATATTAACCAGAGCATTACTCTACCTCCTTCACAGTAGTAGTTCTGTCCATTCAGAGGGGACAGGAATCATCATCTTACCTCACTCTTAGGTGCTAACACCCTATTGCCGGTTCATGGTCTGTCCCTCCTCATACAGATGTCATACAGATTGATTAAGTAATCAATACAGCTGACCAGGAGCACCTCACAAGCCTTGATGCTTAGAAGATGCAAATTTGTGGTTTTGTCTGATCGATGTGTCAATAACTCAAATATGTATATGTCACGAACGGTGCAGGATCCTACCTCACCTGTGTCGAACACAAAACAAAGTCCAAGTAATAACGCAGCAAAGAAAGTTTTTCACCGCATGAAAGTGGGCGAAGCTCATTAATAGTCCTCGCTGATCCGAGACAGGTGTGCACAATCAAGGCACGCCTGCGCAATCGTCAAGACTGACACTTAACCATCAGATTTTGTACTAAATATGTTTAAAAATCCCTTCCGGTTATAAAATCATCAGCATTATTCTTAACATGCTTTATACAGACATACAGTGTTTCACTGTCCAGCCAGTTCTTGAGATCCCACCACGTCTGATGAACAAGCTCGTGCCTGATCAGATAATCAAGTCAGTATACCACCACTCAAAACATAATTTAATGAAGTTCTGTATTTCTGATCATGGTGTCCTGCCCATTATCTAGTAGTGATCAATTTTACTTTCTCATACTTCGTTTTCAGTTTCTATAAATCAAACTATGTTCAGCGCTTCCAGTATTCCAGACCTGTAAGGAGGGGTAAGGTGGATCCTGACAATGAGTTTGCTGTAAGTCTGATTGATTTGTACTTAATCTGCTGTTTTCCAAGATTCTAGCAAAATAACGTTTTACAAAAAATACTCTCTTTCTTTGTAGTCTATGTGGATTGAACGAACCACATTCTTTACGGCATATAAGTTGCCAGGGATCCTGCGTTGGTTCGAGGTTACTGGCATGACCCATGTGAGTGTTAGGGTTCATATAAATGTGTGAAGCTTCATTTATATATAAAGTCCTAGTTGTTCCATCTTACACAACACGTGCTGCCTGCATTAATTATTTACTTGTTTAACTCTTTACCTCAACATTCGTTTGGCAGACAACAGTGAGTCCACTGGAAAACGCCTTAGAGACAATGGGAAATACCAATGAGAAAATCCTTACCATGATCAACCAATATCAGGGTGATGAGACTCAGCCTATAAACCCTCTTTCCATGTTGCTAAATGGCATTGTAGATCCTGCTGTAATGGGTGGCTTTGCCAAGTATGAGAAGGTGAGTATATGTTTGTGCAAGCTTTTTGTGCTTTTCTTCTCACTTTTCTTTCTGTTTTTTATTTTTATTTGTTTCTTGTCATAACTTTGTCCTTTCTCTACTCTCCTTGCCCTTTCTTTCTTATCCTTGTTTCCTTCATACTTTACTTTTTAGTTTTCTGCCTCTATTTGGCAGTCAAGCTCCACTGGAGCTAGCGTGGTCTCCATCATTTTGTGCACAATCTGATGACGTTATCCCAGCATGATTTAAAATTATTCCAAAAAGCTTCATGTAAAGGGTTTGTCTTTCTCTCTTGAAGTGGTCTCACAGTGGGGTTGAAAATGGCTTTCATGCTTGTTTTGTTATTATTAAGTTTCATTTATTACTTACATATATACATTGTTCTGTATATGGCTAGATTTCAGACCGGGCACCTTGGTTGGATTAATTATTGTAATCAAGGTTTGCTGTGCATTTACATTTGGAGTATTTGATAGCAGTTGAGCAATTGATGTTTATGGTTATTCAGTAACCAAATGCTGACAGCTTTCCAGAGCCCAGAACTGAATTCTCAACATTCTAAGTAATAGCCCAGGACCTTAGCCACTGTGCCACAGCCTCATGTTTATTGCTAATAATAAGTGTTGCATTACAACATTATTATTCCCATTACATAGTCCCATTTGACTGGTTATAGGTGATTAAAAGACATGACATTGAACTCATTTACTCTTTCCAGGCCTTTTTCACAGAGGAGTACACACACGAGCATCCAGAGGACAAAGAAAAGCTTTTCCGTCTCAAAGATCTCATCGCATGGCAGGTACCCTAAATTATATGCCCACTCTCACAAACACACAAATAGCCCTCTGGCAGCTTTGTGTTAATACAATGTTGTAATTGTGGATTCCTGTAGATCCCTTTGCTAGAAAGAGGAATCACTCTGCATGGCAGAAGGGTGACTGATGATCTACGACCTTTTCATGATCGCATGGAGGAATGTTTCAAACAGCTCAAGAAGAAAGTAGAGAAAGAGTATGGATCCAGGGAGCTGGTAAGAGACAGACTGTCTGATGGAACATAATAGAAAGGAGTTCTATTTCTTTGCATTCGTTTCATTTGTTTCTTTTCTGAATGCTAGCCGGACATGGATGAAAGAAGATCCATGCGGCCACGCTCTGTCCTCCGATCAGTCCGTCAGTCGATCTGCTCATTAGCTGGATCCGAATGTGGAACCCCTACTAAGACACACCCAGACAGGTAAGCACACCCACACACAGCTCGCTATACCTTTAATTAATTCAGTCAATAAAAGTGATGTCCTCTAAATCATCTTATAGTAGGACACAAATGTCTGGCTGTGTCCCAGTGGCATACTAAATTTTATGCTATACCAGGTTATTACCAAGTTATTACATCTCCAATTATGTCATTACAGTTTTATCACTTTTATTTGATTTGGAATGTAGCACCAGTCAGTTAGTAGTCCCTGGATTCCCTGGTATGTGGTATATTGTTTGTTAATTCCTAAAGTCCAACAGGCACAGTTCTTTCAGTGATGGATGAGGTGAATATCAGCTTGATGGTCTCATGCAGAGCCTCCTTTTAATGATGCTTACATTTGGCCATTGGAAGCCAAGTTACCTGATTGAATTCTGATGTCAGTTCAAAGAACACTTGCATGTGTGGAGCCATGTGCATGCTATTTCTAAAAAAATACTTCTAATAAAGTAGATACTTTGCATTAAACAGTGTTGTTTTAGTAATAGTAATTTTGCATTCTGAGCACCACCTACATATATCAGTTTCAAATCAAACTTTGCAGTGCATTATAGGTGTTCCCCCAACACTAGATTACATTATTTGGTATTCTAGAATTGTTAGGGTACGCAGGATATTGCGCACTGTCTTCAAACACCACTCTAATTGAAATCACCTTTTGCCACTGTGTTTCGAACACAGAAAGAGTTTATGCTTCACAGTTTAATAGTCAGCAGGATAGATGACCCAAAATATCACCTGCTTCTCATTTCAGACATATTCGAGTTATATGCTTATTTTTGCTATGGTAATGTTTACACTAAATGGGATCCAATGCATGCAAATTCTTTTTGGAGCCAATTACATTAAGGGTACATTGGGTGGCACGGTGGCACAAGCGATTTTGTGTCAACCTTAGACTTCACCTGTGTGGTGTTTGCATGTCCCTGCCTCCACATGGGTTTACTCTGGGAACTCACATTTCCAAAAGAACTGTGTTGAGGTTGAGTGGTTGTTTTAAGCTGACCCAGTATAAATGTGAACGACTAGGGTCAATGCTCCTGTTGTAAATAGCTTAATGCTCAATGCTAAATATATATAATTCTTGCCCTATATATATAGGGCAAGAATTTCAAATTTGTCAAGCTCAGGATACATAGCTTATGATGAGACATGTAAGCTGTATGTTTGATTATTTTGTGGCAGTGCGTTTGGGACCTTTAGGAAATATCATGGGTTTGCTTTGTTTGCTTTGAGTCAGAGAGATCAGAAGTGGTGTGTGTGTGTGTGTGTGTGTGTGTGTGTGTGTGTGTGTGTGTGTCTGTGTGTGTCTGTGTGTCTGTGTGTGTGTGAAAGATGCAAATCCTCTCTTTCCACTATCAGTCTGTTTATAAGCTTATGAGATATAGCCAGTTATAGCCATAACACAGAAATGGGGTATTTCTGCTTTCAAGCTTGTGGAGCCCTGGCGGTGCATGTGCAGCTCATAAAGATGCAGTGGCTATATGAGCTGCTACATAAATACCTAAAATATATGAATCAATTATGAAGAAGTGAGAACACTCCAAATTTCACAAAGACTGAAAACTATAGGGTGGACCAACTGTAGACTACTGGAGCTGTGTGGCACTATCACATTCCACCATTCTGGCTACTATTTATCTCGACAATTAAAAAATAATAATAATATAAAATATGAATATTGTTGTGTTATGTTTGTTTCATCATATGCAAGTAAATCACATTTCCACTGTAGTCAAGCTTGAACAGTAAAGCAGAGCCCTGCTTAGGATGTGTTTTACAGCACATGATGTTTTCTGGTGCTATTCTATTACATTAAGTGTTTTACAGAGTAGTAAAACATTATTTTAATAGCCAGTGCAGGTTAAAAAGTGCTGATGTTAATGTTTTTGTCAAGGGGTTAGCTGCATTATTTTGGTTGTGCCTTATTCATAACTTTTGTAAATAAAAATAACAGAAAAAATGCTTGACAGGATCAGACGTTATGTCAATTGCCACTACTAGAGTTTTATGTAATCTCTTTCTCTCTCTCTCTCTCTTTCTCTCTCTCTCTCTCTCTCTCTCTCTCTCTCTCTCTCTCTCACTAGTGTTTCTCTGGACTCAGGGATACCACCGCTTACACCCACGTCTCTGGCACGCTCCAGTGGCAGTATCAGTGTGATTGACGAGAGTGGCAATGAGGTGGAGGTGAGAATCTAGGAGATTAATGTTCAGATTGCATGCACCTTAGCTAGTGAATGAAGCCTTTCTTATCTCACCCCTAAACTCTTTGTTTAGCCAAAGAGGATAGTCCTTAATTAGTTTTTAAAAGATCAATTATTTGTTTTTTGTTTTTCACGTTTTAAACACATTTTAATAGAATTTGGTTTATTTAATTACTGTATATACTTTATTTGCTTTTATCATGGCCACCATTTTGGTGGTGGATCTATCTACTGCTGTGCAACTGGTGTGGTGGAGGTTTCACAGTAGTGCTGCTGGAATTTTTAAACACTGTTCACTCACTGTGAAGTGAGTATTAGACATCTCTACCACATTGATTTACCTTGTAGATGTAAAGTTAGGGACAGCAACTCAACTCATCACTGCTCACAGATTGCTAGTGGCTGGACATTTTTGCTCTTAAGACTATATTCAGCTCAACAGTGACACTGAAATGTCATCACTGCTGTGCCTGATCCACTCATACCAGCACAACAAAAACACAGACTTGCCACATGTAAGTCAGTGATCCCTGTAGTTCTGAGAATGATCAACCACCCAGATAGTACCTAGTCTGTGTTGATCTGGTGTTGTCCTTAGCATTGGAGAACAGAGAAAAGAGGACTAACAAGGTATGTTGAGAAACAGAATATTGTAGAAAGTGGTAAGTGGAACTGATACTGAAAGTGAGTATAGAAGGTGTACCTGAAATGTATCAGTTAGTGGGACATGTATTTGTTTTAAAGTCTAGTTAATTAGTAACATTATTAGTGCACTGTATAGCATTGCATTTTATATTATTAGTTTTAAGTAGCATCATATAATATTAGGCAATATAATAATCTTTAATCTTTAATAATCTGGTTTGTAAACACTCTAATGCATGCTCTCCACCTCAGTTGTTGTCCTGTATTAAAAGTTTAATTTGATTTTAATCACAATCAGTTTTTCATTATCACATTATTTCAGGTGAAGTTAAGAAAGTCCAAAAAGAAGAGCAAGAAGCAAGGAAGGGCCAGCATGATCTTCATCAGTGAAGAGAAAGAGAGAAGCTGCACACTGGATAAACGGGTTAGGCAAATACTGTCACACCAAGTGATGAAACTTATACAACAGATTATTATCCAAAATTATAATTTTGCAATACTTTACACCTATATTTACAATTATATTCTAACACATATTAGGATTACATTTGTTCAGCCTATTGATTAAAGGATCTTTTATTAAGCTTTTTAATCAGCCAGTGATGTCAGTCACTTTAATCAGCCAACTCTTTAATTTTCTTAACTGCTAAATCCTGATTAGACTCAGGAAAACGGCGGTGCATAGGGAACAGGGCAGGACTAACCCTAGACAGGTCAACCAAATCCATCTTAAGACACACACTTATACACACATTCATGCACTTGGGGCACTTTAGAGACACCAATTAGCCTAACATGCAAGTTTACAATTTTCTCAGAGGAGGAAGAAGAAAAACATAAATCTGGGCCAATGGCCAATCTGGACAGAAATAAAATCACATACTAGCACCTGTAAAATACAAAACTGCCACAACATTGTCAGCATAAACTTTACAGTTGTTGTCTCAAGTACATGAAGTTAACCACAGTAATGTTATTTCTATGTAGCAGCTTGTAACGGTGGCTATGATGTGAATAATATATTCAGACTCTCTTTAACAACTCATCATAGTATGTCGAGTATTTGAAATTTTTGTGTAAATTATATCCAACTAAATGATTTATTTCAGTTTACAAATTTCTTTAGTTGTCGTTTGAGTTGTAATCTGATTCTCAGTCAAGGATATGTGAAAACTTTGTGTTAATTGTAATTAGCCTACCTTGCTTATTGGTGAATAAACTCATAATGTTTTCAAGAGTACAGCAGCGTAGTTGTACATAATAGATAATTAAAACAACAATAATTAAAACAGCGTGGATTAGCAAAAGCATGGACATGTCAGCCATTGCTAATTTGGGGAGTTTTAACCGTGATTAGCACTCCAAACCATAAATCTAATGTATGTATCCAAACTGTTGTCACTTCTGCTGGCATATCAATGTAGGTCTGTGGCGAGGGGCAAGGCATAGAGGTGAGATGGTCAGTTAGTGATATTAACAAGGGAATTCCACAAAGGATTATGATGTTTGCATTTTTCATATGTATCTCTTCATATATGACTATATTTAAAGTTGATGTACTGTACAGTGGCCCTTCAAAACTTGCTTCTGGAAGGATGTTCAAGTTCCGATTTATTTGTAGTCTGGATCAAATTTCACCATAAGCAGTAATGTAAGTAGGATTAGTCTGTTTCTGACTCCCAAAAAGAAAAGTTTTTTTTACACCAATATCCATATGTAATTATTGAATTATGTATACTGCTGTACCAACATACAGCCAAAAAACAATTAAGTCATTATTAAATGAACCTTAAACAAGTTTGGAAAATAATATGGAGATTGAGATGATAGTGCTTGAAAGGGATCTGAAGCGATCTGACCTTTTAGCTTTCTTAGGGGACATGATTAATTTAATATATGCTAAACATATGCTAAATTGCTCAAGTAGAATTCTAAATAAAAGTGTTTTCATCATGTATTATCACTGGGACTGCAGCGGTGGGACTATGTAGGATGTGTCTGAAATTTTATGAATGTATAAACAAGTGAACAATTTCACTTGTTTATGGTTGAATAAAGAGGTGTTTACATTCTTTGGTTTCACTGTATTTTTAACTGAACTGTTGTATCTTCACATAAAGACAAAAGGCCTTCATGAGACCCTTTTTATTCTTAATTGTCTAATCCTTCTGCTATGAGACAGATTGCTGTACCCTGTGTCATACATACTTCAGGAGTTAATGTTATGAAGCAGACAGTTGTTAAACATGCTTAATACTGCTGATTGCATAACTGATGCAACTACAGACTACAGATTAAATTTGGGTGTAAGAGAGCAACTGGTCAGAGCCAGTTATATTACAGTTTATTCTGAACAGTGTTATTAGTCTAAATGAATTTGTTTGAGCGATCACTTTCAAATCCAATATCTTTATTTTTTTTTTTTATCCAATAGCATTTTTATTTGTGACTTCCAGATAGGATCCTTATACTAAAGATGCGTGAAATGACCGGTGTCATCAGGAATCCTGTTCTGCTTAGAAACGACATATGAATGTGGTTTAGTTTGAATCCTAATGCGTTAAAAAGCCATTCTCCACGTGGATTTAGCCATGTCACTCTGACCATGTCCCACATGTAAGACTAAGTTTAATTCTCTGTCTCCCCCTAGCTGTCAAAGAAGCAGGAGTTCCGCAGTGACACTAACCTATCAGAGCCCAGTATGGAGAATAGCCTGGTCAATATCAACTCCAGATCCTTGCCTACTATTACAGGTACACACACACACACACACACACACACACACACACGCACACATATATTTATTTCATTGTCAATGTAAGGACAAATTAAGGTTTTTTTTATTTCCACTCTTTTTAACTATACTGAAGTCAGAAAATGTCCTGGCACAGTATGTCAGTTTCTAAAACACGGCCAGACCTTTTTACCTAAACAAAATAGAAAGCAGTCAGTGTAGTACCAAGCAATGTAGCAGTTACACATTATTTTTTCTTTATTTATGTACAAAATTCGCTGGAACTGTGGAAAGTACTGATTTAGAGCAGGAAATGCCAAACATTTTTATCAATATGAAGCAGTCAAAATTCCAGAATATTCCAATGGACCAATAAGTGGTAAATACATTAGGCAATACACAGGCAATATAAGCAATACAATACTTCTATACACAATAATTTATACCCATTATTTTTATTATAGGAAATTGTTATATTTCGTTTGCTGTATTACAACATTCCATTATGACTTCTCTGACGAAGGGCTGCATAGACAGATTATTCAGAATACACAAAAATGAAATACATCACAAGAACATTTCTAACACTACCAGAATTCTTCAACTGCACTCACCACCTGACAAGCCCCAAACTTGCTATGCTCCCATTCACTCTCCTTCTGAATCTGCTTATCTGTCTCGTTTTCCCTCGTCAGCACCAGCCTATATGTTTCTTGACATTTTCTTTCAAGCAGGTTGTGTGCTATAAGAATAACATACATGAATAATATAGTACAAACTACTGATGTCAAAATAAATGACTTCATTTTTTTCTAAAAAACAAACAAACAAACAAACATGTATACACATTTTTGAAAGTTTAAGAGCTTACACAAGCCACGTCCATTGATGCCCATTACAGGTCTGGCTTTGACAGTAGCCAATGGAAGTGATGAACTGGAGGCAGTGCGGTCTAAACGAGACAGTAAGACCATGTCTGTGTGCATGCCTTCTGATCGGACCACTGACCGGCGTTCCAAAGGGGTTATTAACCTGCTATTTAAAACCAGGGTAACACATAACACACAGAACATATGTATACTCTTTTTATTTCAAATATTTCTCTTTACATCATACTTGATGTACTATATAAACACTGTCAGAGTTCTTTACATGCAATTTATTTTTGTTTTAAAGTCCACAAAGACTGAAGAATCAAAGCCAGGATCAGACGCTGCCAGCGAGAAAACTTCAACTCATTTTTAAATCCACTCAAAGATATGCATTCTAAATATACAGTATTAATATAAGGTAAAGATAAATGGTCCATTCCTGGATGATAATAGAGATAATAGAGAGATAGATTTTTTTTTGTTTTGGGTGTTAATTGTATTTCGTGTGTTACTTGTATTACAAAAAAGCAATTTCAATATACAGGCAGACACAATATTGAAATTTGTATGTAAAAATATAATGTTTATTTTTAGGGACTGTAAGAGTCATATGCGTTTTAATGGATAAAAGCTGTCAAAACCAATAAAATTGCTAAGTTAAAATGGCTAATTTCGTCTTAGTTCTTTAAAGAATCCCGTAATGTGGATACAAAGGCAAAGAACTGTTGTGCTTGTTTTTGGTGCCCCTTGAAGCGTAAATGACAAAAGTTAAAATAACAAAATGCTGACATCTACTGGACACATGAAGATATTACTATTTACCATTGAGCACAACATTTACAAGAGTCTTAACAGTAAACAAACAGAACTAAAAAGAAAGAAATGAAAAAGACATACTTGAAGATACTTGGTTGATTATTTATTTATTGGGCAATGGGTTTCAATATTACATATAAGTAAGTGGGAAAAGTATGTGAATTTACTGCAGTTAAATTCTTCCAGTATCTGTTGATCAGTCCTGCACATGGGCTTGGAAGAATGTTAGCATTCCTTCTTCCAGAACATCTCCAACAATGGATGTTGGTTGGTTTCTGAACATGACTTGCTTCTACAGTACTGTAACTAGGACATTCTAAGATATGAAATGCCCTGAGATGTTTAGTCAACAAGCCTCCTGTCTCTCCATTTATATGATTATGTGAAAGTAACCACATTTTACACAGCATTGTTGCTGTTGTGTCTTAAAAAGCACACACACCCATACACGATCCCCTTTCTTGGAGATTTTCGAGAAAGATTGATTGCTAGGTGTTAGTGCTAATACTGGCATGTAGTCATTACTTAGCCTAAGGATGTGTGAGGATTAGGATTAGTCAGTCAATAAATGCAATACTGCTGCAATGTGAAACACTCATATTTATTAGTGAAATTGTGAAATACCTGTATAATATCCACTAATTTATGTGAACAGTGTATAAGACATAAGTGTGCCATGTATACGTGTATTACTTTATATGTTTACACCATGTTGTGAGTCAGGACAAGGTGTCACCTTCAGTGAATAATCGGATTTTGAGTCGTAGACCTTTCGCAAAGGCTACCAAAACCATTATTGAGGTTGATTCATAAGCAATGGTTTTCTGATCACCACCACATAGCTTGTCATGCACAGTCCCAGATTCTCTGAATTTGGCTATGAGGGTTGCTCATACAAACAGTGCTATGTGTAACTTTTGGTCTTTCTGGGTTTTGGTTGTTGAAGTCTGTGGCTATGATACGCCAGCTGTGTTTCCCAGACATCATAATTGTCAAATCTTCAGTTACCTGTGAAGAACAACTAAGTTAAGAAATTTCTGTGTTGACAAATTTTGAACCACAAGAGATATTACAATTCTATTTGAGGCAATTTTGATACAATTCTGAGACAATTCTGGTCTTATTTTTTAAAATAATTTTTAACATATTTATTTTCTTTCAGTTTCTTACTTCTGTCGTTCTTTATTCAACCATAAACCCATATATA